>JANZXR010374511.1:0-18601 GCA_027575705.1 Erythroxylum echinodendron
AAAACCGTGAGAGCGCGAGGCCCGAGAGGCCGAGGCTCAAAGCGGACAATATCTGCAAGCGGGTGGTCTGGGCTGTTCCAGGGATAATCCAATCCTAAAATCTGAGGTCAGAAACAAATAAAAAATTTAAATTGCATGAAAATAAAAATGAGAACTCAATACAATCAGTCAAATAAAATTAAAAATCAAGCACGGAAATACTAATTACTAAGCAATTACAACACACCCAAGAATTAACCTAAGGAAATCCCTCTCTCTTAAGTTATAACCGTTAACCCTAATTAGATTATAGAGGTTGAAATCTATCAATTTACAACCTATCTAAAACTCTATTCAGTTCTGAAGTTCTCTAATAAACTATCGAAAACCTATGCAAGATTTCTCTTCACACAATTTACCGATTTGATTTAAATCTAATTTTTATTAAATCACCTCATTCTCGTTAGCCCAGTTTAATCGTTTTTCATTCGATTCATCCTCTCAATTTATTATTGAATTATACGATCGTAGAATTAAATCATAAAAAATCCATTAAACACATAAACAATCAAATTTCATTAATTCAAGAGTAAAATTTTGAAGGTGAGTTTAAAACATCATCAACATTCTAGATCCTATCATCAACTATTTATTCCAATTCCATACAATAATAAAAATAATTAAATAGGATATATAATCTGAACGAATGATGGGAGGTAGTGATGTTAGGAAACTTCTAATCTGGGAAGTACATCGGGTTAGTTTCTTCTCCTCTTCTCTTTTCCTTCTTCTCTTCCTCAATCTCTTTATGAATTTTCGCTAGGGTTTCTCAAGGTGGTTGATGCAAAAGCCCTTCTTTATCTATTTTCTTATTCTTTAAATATCTTTTATGGTCTAAGTAGCCCTAAGGTTTTTTCAAGGTCTGAAAGGTCCAAAAAATCCCACAAAACTTGAAATTTTTACTGCCAATGCATCTGCCTGACACAGGCCACGATCATGGGCCACATCTTAGCCTTATAGCACAATCGTGGCATTCAAACCATGATCATGGGTCGTACCTTACGTTTTTGTAACAATCGTGGACTGCAAATGGTGCTTCTATCATCGTGGGCCTTTGTTTCAGCCCGAATGTCTCCGAAACTTCTCCGTGCTTTGATGTTTACCATGAAACACTAGCAAACACATTAAGATACCTAAAAATCATAATATTTAAGCTCAATGACTTGTACTAACCCATAAAACAATTAAAGCATAAATAATTAACAAACTAACACAGTTTAAACCTAAACACATACTAAACAATTGAATTGACAACTAAACATATATCAAACTATGCCCTAAAACATGATGCAATTTACAATTATCAATATCACGACACTTAAACGTTTATTTGTCCTCAAGAAAAAAAATAACAAACACACAAAATTACAAAGAACATAATGTAGTAATAAGATAATGACTTCAGCTTCATGAAATAAATTTAACTCTAAGCATAATCTTTTAAGTTATTCCAAATCATTAACATGCAAAATCCATGTCTAGGAGCTCTGGACTAAACAACGTATTAATCAAGATCAAAATGTCAAGTTATTCACCCATTTTAATTGTACTAACAAATTAATAATTCTTTAATGATTCAAACTTTGTAACTACTCCTAAGTACGTTTTCATGAAAAGCAAATATATTTACAAGTTCGATAGATTTTATTAGAACACATATTTTTATTTACTTTTTATTTAATTTTTATAGACATGGACCTAATATTTTACTAGGAGGCAAACATTGGTGATGAATGTCTATTCGGTTACTCGACTAAGTCATGCTTTTATTAAGCTGCTTGGTTAGAACGTCATTATAGCCTTTTGACACAGAGGCACATATTTATGATGCATGTCAATCCGGTTACTTGGATACATCACGTTCTCAACTGGCTACTAGCTCTATCTATAACCTGAAGGCTAGAGAAATAGTTATTTATTTAAAATTAACAAACAGATAAATTTTTTATTACCTACTTTGTTGCTTTGGCTACTCTTTTTCATGAACACTAGTAAAGCTACTTTAGTCAAAAGACCTAAAATTATAAATGAACATGACAATTTAAAGAGTAAAAAACTAACACTAAATCCTAATCAACCTGCATATTTAGCCAAAAACCTATATCACTAATTTCAAGAGCTAATGACTCCTTATAACCTCATAGAATATTTTTAAAACTAAATTTATTTCAACCCATCTAAGCCATTGACACATTCACACAATCACAATGTGCAACCTAACAAAGTATCATACAATATGCAAAATTCATACTCAAAACAAAACACATAACCCTCCTGACACTTGAACAACACATTGTCCTCAATGTGAGAAGGAGATAAACAAACACATATGGAAAGAAGAAACATAAAATAAAATAAAACAAAAATAAAAATAAAGGCTAAATTTAAAAGAAAAGGGTTAGAAATAAAGTCTTGCGGTGATGGAGGCGGGGATGGTGTCAGGGGTGGCAGTTGGACGCCTTGAGATTGTTGTCTTATCTTGAATTGCCTAAAGAGAGTGAGGGAGTTAGTGATCCCAGATCAATGCAAATTACCAAAGTTTTATTGAAAGTTCAAAACAATTCTAACTAAACCTTATGATTTCAATCAGACTACTAAACATGCTAATTTATGGTCATTAGCCTGATATTCCATCTATGGAGGTGTCTTAATTGTTTGAACAGAAGGTAATCACTTCCTTGTCCTTAGGAATCGTTCCTTTGAGATATAGCTAGCAATGATGCCCATTGACCTTAAAAGTTTCTTTATTAATATTTTCTGATTTAAGGGCTCTATGATCGAAAACTTGAATGGTTGTAAAAGGTCTACTCCATCAAGATTTTAGCTTCCCTGGAAATAGCCTCAACCTTGAATTAAATAGTAGAACTTCATCTCCTAATTTAAATTCCTTTTGTCTAAGACAAGAATCGTGCCACATCTTTACCTTTTCCTTATAGATTTTGGCATTTTCATATGCATTATAACGAAACTCTTCAAGTTCCTCTAGTTGTAAAAGTCGCTTTTCACCTGGTTGCTTCCAATCAAAATTTAATGCTTTTATCACCTAGTTTGCTTGATGTTCTAGTTTGAATGAAAAATGACAAGATTTTTCTTACACAAACCGATAAGGAATTGTTCCGATAAGTATTTTGAAATCAATCTTATAAGCCCATAAGGCATCGTCAAGCTTTATTGCCTAATTTTTCCTGGAGTTGTTTACCGTCTTTTCGAAAATCCATTTTAGCTCCCGATTAACAACTTCCGCTTAGCCACTAGTTTATAGATGGTAAGGCGTAGCAACATGGTGGTGCACTCCATATATTTTTAAGAGGGTATAAAAAAATTTGATGTAGAAATGAGTACTTCCACCACTTATTATCGTATGTGGCACTCCAAACTGATTGAATGACCATTTGATAAACCTTTGCACCGCCTTTCTATCATTGGTTAGAGATGCCACTGTTTCATCCTAATGCAAAACATAATCCACCCCACTAGAATGTACATATTTCCCACTGAAGATGGAAAAAGGACCTATAAAGTCGATCCACCATACATCGAAGACTTCCACTTCTAAAATATTAGATAAAGGCATCTCATCTCTTTTAAAGATGTCACTTATTCTTTGGCATCGATCACATTGTATGACGAAAGTTTAAGCATCCTTAAACAATTGTAGCTTATAAAATACACTCTCGAGTATCCAAGTTGTCATTTTGTTAGCTCCATAATGTTCAGTATATTGATCTTCATGTCATTGCTTCAAGATGTCCAACATTTCCTCCTCTAGAACACATAATCACACTAACCTATCAGTGCTTGTTCTATTTAAAATTGCATCATCCTATAGATATTAGTTACAATCATGTAGGAGTATCTTTCTTTTTTGGTAAGATAAGCCAGAAGGAAGTTTACCACTGGTAACATAATTCGCAATATTGACAAACTAGGCTGTAGCCAAAATTTCGAGTAACATCAGGGTTTCACTAGGGAAATTTTCATTAATATCTTCAGTTAGCTTGCATTCCCTTCCTTCTAGTATGGATAAGTGGTCTTCAACCACATTTTTTTCTCCCTTTTTATCTCTCACTTCTATATCAAATTCTTTTAAAAGTAACACCCATCGAATACGCCTTGGTTTTGCATCCTTTTTGTTGAAAATGAATTTTAACACTACGTGATCAGTGAATACGATTACCTTTGATCCCAAAAGGTATTATCAAAATTTATCACATGCGTACATTACTACTAGTAATTCCTTCTTTGTGGTAGTGTAATTAAGTTAAGGTCCTATAAGGGTCTTACTGGCATAGTAGATTGCATGCAACATTTTCTCTTTCCTTTGGCCTAATACATAACCTATAGCTTGGTCGCTTGCATCACACATAACCTCAAATGGAAGTGTCTAGTCTAGTGATGTTATAATTGGTGCTGATATTAATGCCTCCTTTAGTTTGTTGAAGGCAGATATACACTTGTCATCAAACAAAAATGGCACCTCCTTGATTAACAGATTTGTCAAAGGTCTTGCAATTTGTGAGAAATCTTTAATAAATCGACAGTACAATCCTATATGACCTAAGAATCCTCACACATCTTTTACATTACTTGGCGGTGGAAGTTTCTCTATAACTTTTGTTTTCTCTTTGTCAACTTCAAATCCTTGGTGTGAGATTTTATACCCTAGCGCTCTCCCCTCTTGCATCATAAAATGAAATTTATCCCAATTTAGCACTAAGTGTGACTATTCACATCTTTGAAGAACTCTATCCAAATTGGTTAAACACATTTCTAAAGAGTCTCCAAAATTGAAAAATCATCCATGAATACCTCCATCATATCTCCGATCATATAGGCAAAGATAAACATCATACATCTTTGAAATGTAGCTGGGGCATTGCATAGTCCGAAAGGCATCTGTCTGTATATGAAATTACCATAAGGGCAAATGAATGTAGTCTTTCCTTAATCATCATAGTAGATGAAGATCTGATTGTATCCCAAATATCCATATAGGAAGCAATAAAATAAATGACCAGCTACCCTTTCTATCATCTGGTATATAAATGGGAGAGGAGAATAACCTTTCTTAGTCACTAAGTTGAGTTTATGATAATTTAGACACACTCTCCATCTTGTGACTATTCTTGTTGAAATTAATTCTCCACTCTTACTTTTTATTACCGTGATTCCACCCTTTTTAGGTACACATTGTACTGGACTTACCCGTTCACTATCAGAGATGGGATAAATTATCCCTACATCTAAAAGTTCGATTATTTCCTTTTTGACCACCTCCTTCATGTTAGGGTTCAGTTTTTGTTGACATTCCCTCACCATTCTACGTCCTTCCTTGAGGTTTATTTGGTGGAAACATTTGTGCTTATACCTCAAATATCAGAAATTTGTTATCCGATGGCTTTCATTTACTTTCTTACAGTTGCTACCCTTTACTTTCTTATTTCTCATTTAATTGATTAGAGATGATTATCAGTAACTTTTGACCTTCACCCAAAAAGGTATATCTGAGATGTGTAGGTAAAGGTTTAAGCTCTAATATGGATGATTTTTTCTATGGATGGTGGTATAGGTGATTCAGTTCGAACTAATTTATCTTGGTGCGTTTGAACATATGACTCCTTCATCTCATCATCTCCTTTAGACTCAAGTTTCTCGTCTCCATTATTTGTCTCTATTGTCACTGACTGCACTTCTGCAATGCAACAACTTGTTCTTACAAATTTTGATGTATAATTTGAACCTTCATGCAAGCATTTCTTGCTATTGGGTTCTTCAAAACCCTATTCATATTAAATTCGATATGATCTTTGCCTATTCGAAGTGCTAATTTCCCTTCATGAATGTCAATTATAGCTTTACCTGTATTCATAAATGGTCGATCAAAGGTCAGTAAACAGTTCTTATCTTCTTGAAAATTGAGAACCACAAAATCTACAGGAATAATGAACTTATCCACTTGCATAAGAACATCTTCCACTATTCCCAATGGTCTTTTAATAGATTGATCAGCTAACTAAATCAACATCTATGTTGGCTTAACCTCACCCAGCTCTAACTTCTTGAATATTACCTAAGGCATAAGATTAATACTTGATCCTAAATCAAACAAGCACTTTGTGAATTCAAATTCACCATCCACTTAAGGTATTGTGAAACTCCCTTGAACTTTTAGTTTAGATGGCATCTGTCTAGTGGTTATGGAGCTGTAGGTGCTAGTTAGAGCTACCATCTTATTATCTTCCCAATTACTCTTCTTTGATAATATGTCCAACAAAAATTTTGCGTATTTAGAAATATGTTCCAAAGCCACTACAAATGAGAGATTTATGTGCAACGTCTTTAATTTCTCAACGAATTTTTCAAATTACGCATCCAGCTTCTTCTTTTGTAATCGTTAGGGTAGGTATTCGCTTCTTTCTCCTTTCCTTGATCTTTCTTAACATTAGGGAAGGGCTTCCCTATTGTCTTTATGGGTGTTTCAAGTTCCTTCCCACTTGGAAGTGTAATAGCTTTTAATTCTCCCTCAGTTTTTCTCCTGAAGTGCTAGTAAGAATTCCCTTAATTTCTGTAGAGAAAGCGTTTGACAATTGGTTTACTTAGACCTCTAGATTGTGGATTAAAGAGGCATGGTTCTTTATTACTTGTTCAAATATGCCTTCCAGACTCTTTTATGCATCGTGTAAGGTTTTAAGCTTGCCTAAAATTTATCTAACTTGGATTCCATTGAGCTCGTTTTATCTTATTGGAAACCCGATTGTCCTTGAGTTCTGAACTGTCCTCCAACATTGTTCATCCAAGAGAAGTTAGGGTGATTCTTTTACCCAGGGTTGTATGCGTTAGGGTAGGGATTGTTTCCTCCTCCTTGTCTATATTGAGCTCCGATATAATTAACTTACTCTAGATCACTATCCTTCATCAATAAATAGTCCACCGAATCATGGTCTATACGTCTAAAGAGTTCACACTTTATTTGCACGACTTTTATCGAAACTGAGGATGAAGTTTTCATGTTGTTAAGTTATTGCATTAAGTTATCAATCTTTGCTTGCATCTTCATCATTTAATCAACAACTACAATTCCTTTTTGTTCTAGAAAAATGATGGTGTATCTACTTCACTCGTTCGTCCATTGGTAGCTATTATTTTCCATCTCCTCTATCAGGTCTTTTGCTTCATCTCCTGTCTTTCTCAATAGTGGTCCTCCTAAAGCTGCATTAATCGTGCCTATTGTATGTGGGGTTCTCCATTATAGAATGTTTGCAACAAGAAATTCCTTAGGTAAGTTATAGTGTGGGCATTTCCGTTGCAAATCCTTGTATCATTCCTACGCTTCACAGATCGATTGCCCATCACTTTGATGGAAGCTAGTAATCTTTTTGATAATCTTCGTGTTCTTATTAAGGGGAAAATACTTGTCTAAAAAGGCACGCACTAGTTGATCCTAAATGGTGACATTGGCTGGGTTGAGAGAATGGTACCACGTCTTTGCTCTATTACTTAAGGTAAAAGGAAAGGGCCTAATTTTTACTGCATCCTTCGACATCTAATGGTACCGAAAGGTATTGGAGATTTCAAGCAAGTTCACTATATGTGCATTGAGACCTTCATTCGTTTTTCCATAGAATTGAACATTATATTGAAGAATGTTTAGAAGGGTAGGTTTAATTTTGAAAGAGGATGCTTGCACAGGTGGCCTAGCTACTCCTTGCTTAATTTCATTAAACCTTGGTCTCATGAAATCCATAAGAGTTATTTGTTAACGTCCTTGGTTCACTCCGTGTTCTAAATCTTGCTGAAATTCCTCAGTCATTGTTTCTTTTGTGATTTCTTCTTCTTCTTCATACCGAGCTTTCCTAATTGGTCGTTCAAATCGAGTGATATCTAACTCTAAGGTTTCAACTGCTGACTCGAACTTCTTGTTACTTTTGTGTTCGTGAACGAACATGGATTTAGAAATAAAATAATAGAAAATAAAAAATAAAAAACTAAATAAATCCTTTAAACTATAGGATAAAACTAATCTCCTCCTCGGAAACAACGCTAAAAAATTAATCTAGTATTAGTTGTGCATAATTTCTAATTATTTACCTCTGATAATTTGCAAGTGCACTGCTCGTTAGGTTAGTACCAAAGGAGTCAATCCCACGGGGAGGGATAATCTATTCCTAAAACCTAAGGCCATAAACAATTACAAAAAATTCAAATTGAACAAAACTAAGAACTAGAACTCAATTTAATCAATGAAATTAAATTAAGAATCAATCATGGAAATACTAATTACTAAGAAATTGTAACAAAAAGAAGAATCAACCCAAGGAAACTACCAATTAAGACAAAGGGAAATTTACCTATCCTTAATTCTAACCTAACTGATTATGAATTACTAGATCGTTAGTTCTAGATGATCCAATGGTTGATTACTCTCCCTTGAGTTATAACCACTAACCCTAATCAGATTATAGAGGTTGAAATCTCTCAAATTACAACCTATCCAAAACCTTAATTAGTTTTGAAGTTCTCTCATAAACTATCAGAAACCTCTATAAGATCTCTCTTCACATAATTTACCTATTTGATTTAATTCTAATTTCTATTAAATCAACTAACTCTCGTTAGCCTAATTTAATCATTTTTCATTCCATTCACCCTCTCAATTTATTCTCAAATGATTTAATCACATAATTAAATCACAATAAATCTAATAAGCATGTAAACAATCAAATTTCATTAATTCAAAGGTAAAATTTTAAAGGTGAGTTTAGAACATCATCAACATTCTAGATCCTATGATCAACTATTTATTCTAATTCGATATAATAATAAAACTAAAAATAAATAGGAAATACAATCTGAATGGATAATAGGAGGTGGAAACTCCTGATCTGTGAAGTACGTCGAGTTAGCTTCTTCTCCTCTTCCCTCTTCCTTATTCTCTTCCTTAATCTCGATGAATTCTCTCTAGGGTTTCTCAAGTTGGTTGATGTAAAAGCTCTTCTTTGTTTCTTTTCTTGTTATTTAACTATCCTTTTATGTTTTAAGCAACCCTAACAGTTTTCCAGGGTCTAAGATCCAGAAAGTCCCTCAAAACTTGATATTTTTGAATGGTTGAGCGTCTATGAGTCAACCCACGATTATAGGCCACATTTGAGCCTTTGGTTATAATTGTGGCATGCAGGGCCATGACCTTAGGCCACATTTGAGCCTTTTGTCATGATTGTGGCCTGACATTCCACAATTATCGGCAGTTGTTTTAGCCCGAATGTCTCAGAAACTTCGCTATTCTTCGATGTTAACCCTGAAACACTAGCAAACACATCAAGGTATCTCAGAAACAAAATATTTAAGTTCAATGACTTGTACTAACCTATAAAACACTTAAAACATAAATAATTATGAAACTAATACAATCCTAGCCTAAATACATACTGAATTAATAACTAAACATATATCAAACTAGCTCTAAAAGATGATGTAATTCACACTTATCAACTATTTCTTGTATATATGTACTTACATGATCATACAAATTTTGCATGATCGTGACAGAGACTCCCCAGCTACTTTAGCTTCAATCTTGCATGATTATGATAGTCCTCTTCCTCCATCTTTTTCTTCAAGTTTTCTTGAACTTCCCTATCTCAACTAATCATCCAAACACATTAAATATCCCCTAAAATGTGCATTAAGAATAAATTCATGACCTAATCAATAACCATCAAACAAAGCACACAAAAAATTAAGAAAAACATAAATTAAAGTCCTAAACACATGATTATAACCGAATAAAACCCCTAATATCATATTCTGCAATCTAGAAAACCTACTCTATAATACACCTATCAACTTCCCTACACTTAAAACTTCACTTCACTTATAGCTAAGTAAAAGTAACACCACAAAATAAACAAAACAAACATACATAAATCACATGATCATGCAACATTAAAAAATGGCACAATGACATAAAATCTAACAAAATTAACTTACCTAAAAATATAAATCATTCAAAGCGATCCAAAACGGTAACCTATTCCATTTATATTCAAGAGCTTTGATTTAATATACATATCAACCAAGATATTAATACCCTATTCATACATCTTTGACACTTGTAAGCATACATTAACTCTTATTTACCAATTTTAATAGGTAGGCCATCAATAAGTAACCCCTTATGGAAATTTCTTGACACTTCACTAGAAGATAAATAGGCTTCACTTTTATTTAAAGCACTTTAATTTTATATTTTATTTAATGATAACCAATCTGTTGATGCGACGGTAAACACTATATCAAGAATAACTGTTGTTTATTCAACTAGGTTACCTTCTTTCAAGCTTGGTTGGAGTGTCATTCCAGCCCTTTTGTATAAAGGAAAACATTTTGTTATAAATGCCCCCTGTTACTTAATTATATCACAACTCACAATTGGTTTCCAACTTTCTTTTTCGAAAGGGTCAACATAATCGGAAATTTCTTCCTAGTCAATACATTCCTATAAAAGACTACTAACGATTTTGACCAAATTATTTCAAAGCGCATTAAAAAACGTGTCATTAAATGAAAGAATAGGAACAAATTATAATCAACATGCATATTCATCTAGAAAACACTTAAAACACAAACTTCACAAGCTAATGCTTCTTCACAAGTTAAGCTAATTCCTTTCAATTCTATGCCATTGATATATTAATAAAATTACATACTTTACATAATGTAACATTATATAATAAAAATTTGACATAATGAAAACACAATAAAAATGAAAACAATGCAAATACGAAGTCAAACACAAATGATAAAGCAAATACATATATATATCTCAATGTGGAAAATGATATGTAATTAAAAACAAACACAACTAAATAATGTAATAAAATAAAAAAATGCTAAGAGAACTTACAACGACTGTGGAAGTGATGCTGTTGGAGAAGGAACATGGAAGATTTAGACCATAAAATAATTTCATTAAATTTTCTCACTTGGTAGTGATGTTATCACACTACTAGTTTCAACTGTCTCAATTACATCCATAAAATACTTTCATTAATGTTATGCCTCGTTTAATATAAGTTTTTTTAAATTTGTTCCCTTTAAAAGGGACCGATGTTTTCATACAAGCTGATTGTACTAATGCTTACCCTGATGGAGCAGTTGGGGATTTATTGGTGTAGGTAAATAAGATGGTGCTTCCTTTAGAATTTTACATAGTGGTTTGAATGATGAAACCTCATACAATTCGATACCTATTTTACTAAGGAGACTGTTTCTTAACACAACCTAAACTAAGATAGATGTTTATGAGGGAACCCTTACAATGGATTCTATAGGGAAGTAATTCATTCCAAAATTTTTAATGCAATTGAATAGCTTTAATATGATTATTCTATTTTCTCTATTGATGTGATTAATCCCTTAGTGTAGGAAATGTTTAAATTATGATGTAAAGATTAATTAGAGGTAGACCTGACCAACCAACTGGAATCAGAAGCCACTAATGATATTGAGTTGGGAGAGGAGCTGGTTGAGATGGTACCTACCTTACAATCATTGGAAACCTCTCCCACAAGGTATGAACTGACTTATATATAATTACCTGAATCTTACCAGAGGTTATTACCTTATGATGTTCAGGGACCTGATGCTGAAACCACTACCTCCCCACTTGAATTATGCATATATAAGAGATCAATATACCTTTCTGGTTATTATTTTAGGAGTGTTGACTTCTGATCAAGAAGATAAACTGGTTCAAAAATTAAGAGAGCATAAGCCCTTCTATATGCATGAATCACGTTTTGTTAGAGGAGGATATCAAATCCACTAGGCAAGCACACTGTAGGTTGAATCCTTATGTGATGGAAGTAGTGATAAAAGAAGTGTTGAGGTTTCTCAATGCTAGGGTCATTTACCCTATCTTTGATAGTAAGTAAGTAAGTTCTGTTCAGTTTGTTCCAAAGAAATTTGAAAGCATAGTGGTGGCTAATCAAGATGGTGAATTGGTTCCCACTCGCACGCAAACTATATGGCGAGTATACATTGAACGTGGGAACTCATAGAGATCATCTTCCTTTCCCTTTATTGATCAAATGTTTAAAAGATTGGTTGGATATAAATACTACTATTTTCTAGATGGATTTTCATGTTATCTTCAGATCCTTATTGTACTAGGGGACTAAGAAAAAATAACATTTGCATACCCATTTGGTACATTTTCTTACTAACGGATGACATTCTGATTGTTCACTGCATCCACAACTTTCCAAAAATGCATAATGAACATTTTCTTTGAGTATTTCAAGAAGATTATAAAGGTATTCATAGATGACTTTAGTGTTTATGGCTGTTCTTTTGATGATTTTGTAAAGAATCTGGCACTTATCTTAGAAAGATGCATTGAAAATAAACTTGTGCTTAATTGGGAAAAATGTCATTTTATAGTATATCAAATTATAGTTCTAAGGCGTAACATATCTTCTAGTGGTATAGAGGTAGATAAATATAACATTGATCTCATTTCTGCCTTGCCTTACACTTTAAATATATAGGAAGTTTATTCTTTCCTTAGTCATGAAGTTTCTTTACTGGAGGTTCATTAAAGATTTCTTGCAAATTTTCTCACCTTTGTGTAAGCTATTATAACAAGATGTCTCCTTTGAGTTTGAATATAACTGCAAGGAGGCTTTTAATAGAGTTGAGGAGCTCTTAATGTCCCCACTAATAATTTAGCCTCCAAATTGGAGCCTTCGCTTTAAAGTCATATGTGATGTGAGTGTTTACACAATGGGAGTAGATCTAGGACAAAGAGTGGGAAAAGCTACATATGCCATCTACTATGCTTTGAAGAATTTGAGTCACGCCCAATTAAATTATTCTATACCTAAAAAAAAACTTTTATTTATTTTGTTTACTTTGGAAAAATTTTCATCATATTTGTTAGGTGTTAAAGTTATTATTTACAATGATCATGCGACTTTGAATTACCTACTTACTAAAAAAGAAGCAAAGTTGAGGTTAATCAAATACATTCTCCTCCTTCAGGAGTTTAAGTTATAAATAAGAAATAAGAAGCGGGAAAATGTGATTGTTGACAACCTTGGCTACTTTATCAAAAGGAAGAGGATATCCCTCTAAGAGAAACATTTCCAAATGAGCAATTATTTTCTACCAATTTAACACCTCCGTAGTATATACATATCTTGAATTTTTTAGTTACTAACAAATTACCTATTAGTTTTTCAAAGGATTAAAGGGATAAATTGAAGACTAAATCCAAGTATTATTTTTTGGATGACTAATGTCTATAAAGGAACTATGTAAATAAAGTAATAAAAGGGTGTGTTACTAAGAGCGAGACATCTTCTATCTTGACCTTCTGCCATTCATATGTTTGGAGAGGACACTTTGGGGTAAAAAGGATTATCCATAAGGTTTTAGAGAGTGGTTTTTACTTGTCGTGTTGAGGGATGTGTATATCTTTTGCAAGTCATGTGAGAGAGGCCAACGGTAAGGAAATATGTCCCATAAAAATCATATTTCACAAACTCCCATTTTTTGTGTGAAAAATTTCATGTTTAGGGTATTGATTTTATAGGATTGTTTCCTTTCTTTTGTCTTTCATTGTATTTTACTTATTGTTGATTATGTATTCAAATACCTAGAAGATAAAGCCACCAAAATTAATGAAGCTAAGGTTTTTTTGTCAAATCTAATATCCTTTATCGGTTTGTGATGCCAGAGATCATTATAAGTTACAGAGGAACGCATTTATGTAATAAGGTGATGGAAACATTATTCAAGAAGTATCAGATCATGCATAAAATTTCTACCTCTTACCATTCTTAGACTATTAGCCAAGTTGAGGTATCTAATAAAGAAATCAAGTCAAGCCTAGAGAAAACAGTCTAGCCTAACAAAAAGGGTTAGAGCTTGTAGCTAGAAGATGAATTGTGAGTCTATAGGTTGACCTATAAGATGCTAATTGATATGTCCCTATATAGATTGGTATTTGGGAAGCTATGTCATATTTTGGTGGATCTACAACATATAGAATAATGGCTTTATTATGTAATATGAATTTTGACGATGCAAAAGTGTATAGAAAATTACAATTGTAAGACCTAAAAGAGATGTGGAATGATTCTTATCAGAATGCAAATATATATAAGGTAAAGACCAAAGCTTTATATGAAAAGATGATCTAGATGAAAAGCTTTATTGTGTGTTAGAAAGTGCTTCTTTATCATTCCAAACTCAAATTATTCCTAGATAAGTTTCATTCCTATTGGGTTGGTCCTTTTGTGGTTTCTTATGTCTTTCCATTTGGTACGGTTGATATATGGAGTTTAAAAATAGTAAAGACATTTAAAGTGAATGGTCATCACCTGAATCCATACTATAAAGGCTTCCAAATGGAGAATAGGGAAGCAGTAATACTTAAACGTGCAAATGGCATCACTTGAAGAGGGAAACATGGAGTTAAGCCCATCACATTAAATAAAGACGCTACTTGGAAGGCAACCTAAAGGAAGTTTGTTCCTTTTCATTTGCATTCTCACATTTGTTGTTTGTATTGAATGCTTTATTTCTTATATTTGATGTTACATTGGAGACAAAGTAAGTTTTAGGTATTGGGGGGGGGGGGGTATCTTAGTTATCACTTGCATTTTTAAACTAGTCTGTTGCTTATATGTTTTTCTTAGGTGTTTGTAAAAATCAAACAAATAAACATACATTTCTATTTTTCTATTACTTTTAGTACTATATAATCATAATTAGAGAGTATAATTAACCAGAAAAATTCATGGCAACTTGGACATGTACTTTTACTCTTGTGATTGCTCAATATACATTACCTCTAGAAGAATAGTGACTAATGGGTAGATATAGGTCAGTGAGCTTTTGGGCCTTTTATACTAACACATCCATATCAGTCTTATTGTCTTTTATTCATGTGTAACCTTCATAACATGTACATCCTGACTTTACTATGATTTTTTATTTGAAGCCACATTTTTATGATATGTATTAACATGGAAATGATATAAGCATTCTTTATTTTACAAACTTTATTAGCCAAATAGCCAACCTATTGATATCATTTTTCCTTTTATAAGACCCTTGAGCTTTGTTAGCCTTTTCTTTTTATGCTAACCATATTGCAAACGTTTAAACTAGCCAAAAGTCTTATACAAGCTATAAAGTTGGTGGAGTATTTATAATTTTTTTATGTTTTTGGATGCACAAGAGCATAAGTATGAGGATTGCATATTTGCGGGTTGGATATAATTGATGAAATGTCATTTTATCTCTTATTAATGAATTCCAATATTGATGTAGCTACTTTCAATTTTTGTTAAAAAAAATTTAAATAAAATTATCAAGTAGGAAATTCATTTGTTTTACAAGTATTAACATTTGTCTTTCCTCCTAAAGTTCTATGGAATGGATGATTTGTGATAGTTCTGATTTGTATTATGTTTTAGGGCTAGATTTGATAAGTATTTTAATGTCATTTCAAGTGTTTAGTATGCATTTAGGGTTTAATTAGGTTAGTTTTGTGTTTAACTATTTTTACGGGTTAGTTTGAATCTTTGATCTTAAAGTGTATATTTTTAAGGTAACTTAATGTGTTTGCTAATGTTACAGGATAAACAGGGAAGAACGGGAAGACTTAAAGAGTTTTCGGGCTAAAAAGCATAGGACTCAATCATACATACAGGCCACGATCGTGACAGGAGAGGAACAATCAAAATCAGCTAGGCCACGATCGTAAAGTAAGAGCCACGACTGTGACAGAGAGCGCCAATTCAAGCCACTATCGTGATAGAAAGGAAAAAGTGCCACCCATGATCGTGGCAAGTAGGGCCACGATTGTGCAATGCATTGGGCTGATAGAAAACTCAAGTTTCAGATGAATTTTTGGATCATTTCGACCTCAACTTTGACCTAAATCCTTGAAGATATAAATAGAATATGATGCGAGAGAAGTCGGAGGAGATAAGAGAGAAGAGAGAGAGCCATGCAATAAAAGTGAGATTCTACTGAAAATCTGAGAGAAAATTCAGTTAGTGACCAATCGATAAAGGAAGGAGACAAAGTAAGAGAGGCATAGAGATACGCTTGACGCGATATACTTCTCAAAACAGGTGGTTTCCCACAGTTATGACTCTGAGATCCATTCCAACAGTATCTTCTAGTTTTTATTTCGATTTTATTGATGTATGGAATTTGAGATTGGTTAGAATTATTTGTCGTTGAGTGTTGATTTTTCCTGTCTAAACTCACCTTCGGGTTTATTTATTCATGAGATTAATAAAATTGATTTGATTATGTTTTATTTCGATTTATTGTGACTCAATTCGATTCTTCATAACTGGGCAATAAATTGAGAGGGTGGGCTGATAAAAATCATCGATTTAGGTTAACAACAGTTAGGAAAATCGATAAGTAAAGAATTGAATAAAATTGGTAGAGTTGTGTAATGAGAGATCGAGCACAGATCCTAGTAGGTTAATAGACAGTGTTAGAACTAATTAAGGTTTTGGACAAATTGTAGATTGAGAGATTGCAATTTTCATAATTTGAATTAGGGATTATTAATTAGGGTTAAGAATTATAACTCGAGAAAGAGTAATTCACCCTAGGATCATCTAGGCCCATTAAATCAGAATTTTCATAATTAGGTAGATTTTCTTTAACTTCGAATAAATTGCCCTTTTTCTAAAGTGGTCACTTATAGGTTGAATTTTAGAATATTTGTGTGAGTTTACTTCTGTTTGTTATTTTGGTGATTTAAATTCTCACATTTGATTCTTGATTGATTTACTTTTCTGCATTAGTTGTTAGGTTTGTGACTTAGCTACCATTAGACTTAGGACTAGTTCCCTTCCCCGTGGGATTGACACCTTAGTTACTACGTGAACGACTTGTGCTCTTGTGGTAATTACCAAAGTTAAAAATATTGAAACTTAGACCGTGTAACCTTAAGTGAACAATTTGATTTTGTCACAAATGAGGGAGATGTTATTTTGAAAGGTCACTCCTTATGGTTACAATGTATCGTTTATCATCAATTCTTGTGCTCAATGCTTCACTGAGTGTTTTTCTTGCTTCATTAGCTTTGATGGTTTTTACACTACACTATCTAAATACATTTCACCTTAACCTTTCCCATATTACAACCTTAAAAAGTTCACTAATTTATGATTATACATGTGAATCCTAGAGGTGGAGACTTGGAATGATTTACAAAGTCGTGGAATGTCTTGATCATGAATGGTGTTAAAGTGTAGCTACAGATCTATCTTATTTAAGCACATTTTACCAAAGTCTACCCCTAGATTACTTAGTTTATAACGGGAATGGTTGTTTATTGATCACTAGTTTAGGCATTTAATGTTTAATTCTTGCCACGGATTTGAATTTTATTTCTTATTTCTTAGACTATCTATTCTTAGGAAATATGGAAAAGGGGGAATTGTTTTGGTTATGATTTTGATTTGTTGTTTTGCTAAAGGACAGTCAAAAGGTAAGTGTGGGGGAGCTAGATGAATATATGCACTGCTTAATACTTAGTGATTGATGTTATGAAGTGCTTAAGATAATCATTATGGTTCATATTTGGTTTAAGGTACAGGTTGGAAGCTCAAGAACTAAAATGGGCTAAAATCACATCCTTGGAGCCATCATGTTGATGTTCAAATTTATTTATCTATATGGAATAAGAAGAAGATGAATTAGGGTGAAGATGGGACAAGAAAATGAAAGAAATGAAGTTTTATCAAACCCTTGTAACTTATATGATGATGTAAGTATATACACGGGCATGTAAGTGAGAGATATGGACATCGATCAGGTCATATATCTCACCTAAAATTTGTAGAAACTCGAGTTTTGGGTAAATTTTACATACATAGTTTTATACACACCTGTGTGTTAAATCATATATCTTCCAAATCCTTAATTTTTGCAATGAAAATACATTCAAGTAGTCAAAGAAGGTATGAATCATTTTAGAAGCACGAAAGCAGGCCGAATACCGAACTCTTTGAGATGTATGGAACACCAGCCTTCTTCCTTTAGGTTCGAAAGGGAAATTAAAGTCAACGAATACATTTAGAAATCCCTTCATCTTGTATTTTTGCTTCTTTCTTTCTAGAAATTATTTTATCATTCTTTGCTTAGTGATTTGGGTATTTATGTAAGAATGATTTAAACTCTTTCAATAGATCATTTATATATAAACCCATTGCTAGAATCTAAATTACAATATGTAATAGTTTTATCTTTTATTCATTTATGGTAAACTAATGGTCGCCAATCATTAGAAATAATATAAAATATGTTAAATGACCTGAGCTTGTGTGGTTATTGCGTAGATTAATATATTTTCCTAGTTTATAATTCAGTTATCATGCTAAATCTAGATAACTTATTCTAAGTTTTTTGATAGCAAGATTTAATAAAAGAGCTTATTTTGATTTTGTAACATCCCGTTTCCATAGAACGGGTCGGACCTGAGAATCAGGCCCAAGTGAGGTCAATCGGAGAAGTTAGGAAA
>JANZXR010374596.1:0-18591 GCA_027575705.1 Erythroxylum echinodendron
TTATTTGATTAATGTGATGCTTTGATTATGTGAAAATATGAAATATCTGTGAAATGTTTAATATGTGGGAAATTGTGTTATATGCTCAATGTGTTGCATGAATTGAGTGGACCATCGATGATGGTTATCTCATTGAGTTCGCAAACTCACCCAAAATTGCAATATATTTTTCAGGACCGAGAGAGTAGACTCCTAGCTCGGGAGGGACTTCTCTGACCATGTAGATCGTGTTGGCGAGAGAGGTCATGGCACACAAGTCAGTCAGCTGGGATTTTTGGGATGACCTAGCTAGGTTTTGATGTATTTCTTCCTCTTTCATATAGCATCTGTACTAAGGTTCTTGTATATATGTACAGACTATACAGTCTGATGGTGTATAAACTGTTGATTTTGAGTAATGAAAATAGGAAGAGTTTGGTTTTAAAAATCTTGTGATTTACAATTACTGCTTTAATTATTCAAATTGATGTGATGCCACGTGGAGTACTGTAGTGATCGCACGTAGCGCTCACTTATCATAGGATATGTACTGGAGTGACCTACGGGCGTCCCGGTGCGTACCCTACGGTAAGGTGGTGTTACACTATTGCTTCTATTTGAGTGTACAAGTTGTGTTTTGGCCTAATGCGGTGTCCCATATTTTTTCTATAGAATTAACGATGGAAGGATCTCGCAATACGGTTGACGAAGTTGTTGAGAGCAATCAGCTGGAGCAAACTCGTCCAGTAATATCTGGACCCTCTGGAGTCAATCAAGGTGAAGTTGAGGTGCCACCTCCCCCTCAAGCTCAGGAAGAGGCTTTGATTAAGCTGTCCCAGGGTATGATGACGTTGTTGCATCGTATGACTGCACCCAAAGCTCCAATTGATCAGCTACGGAAGTATGGAGCGGACGAATTTACTGGGACATCTCTGGAGGAATCTGAGAGAGCTAAATTCTGGATAGAGAAGGTGAAGAGGGTGTTGGATGAGATCAGTTGTCCAGCAGAGCAGATGGTGCACTATACTATCTCCCTTCTACAGGGAGTAGCTTATGAATGATGGAAGTTCATTCTGAGGAGTCCTCAGCTACTGATGCCTCTGACTTGGAATTTCTTTACCCAAGAGTTCCAAGCAAAATATATTACGGAGGCTTACAAAAAGGATAAGTGGAGGCAATTATTGAGTCTGAAACAAAGAAACTTATCGGTTGCTGAGTATGATCGGGAGTTCAACTGACTTAGTAAGTATGCCTCTGAATTTGTGCTTAATGAAGAGTTCCGATGTCATCAATAAGTACATGGATTGTATGATTCCATCAAGGAGCATGTGGTGGCATTTATTTTGTTGCAGCAAGTGAGTTACTATTAGCTGCTACAGGCTGCAATAAAAATTGAAAGATAGGAAATGGTTAGGACAGAAAGAAGTCAATAGAGGGGTTTTGTTAGAGGGGGTCAGTCTCGGGTAAATGAAATCAGGAAGGTACTTCCTCTACACCGAAAGTTGCTCAAAGATCTATGACCCGAGGAAGGCAACAAAACTTTCCCATGTCGGCTGTCTCTAATAGGTTTTCCTCCGGGGGCTAAGGTTCTGGTGCCTTGGAGTGCCCTCAATGCTCTGTTCATCATTGGGGTGTCTATTGGAGAGTTACAGGTGCATGTTTCATTGTGGCAGTACTGAGCATATGATAGCAAATTGTCCTCTAAGACAATCTGAGATACCACAAGCCAGTAGAGAAGTCTCCCATGCATCTGTTGGAAACAGAGGACCAGGTAGAGGTCGAGGAGGATATAATCAGAACAGGACTAATCCAAGTTCCCACTCAAAAACTGTAAATTGACCAGCTGTGCCTTCTGCTTTGGCTCGAGCTTATGAACTGAAAGCTCATGAGGATCAGGATGTACCAAATGTTATTGTTGGTATTGTTTCTCTCTTTAATTCTGAAATGCATGCATTGATTGACCCTGGATCTACTCATTCATATATATGTTTTGGAGAAATGTTTGATATGGAGATGCCTATAGATCAGTTAGAGTATGGCATGCATGTGACCAGTCCTCTGGGTAGTAGTGAGTCGGTTAATCAGGTGTATAAGAACTGTCTTATTATGATCCAAGGAAATAATTATGTAGTAGATCTGATCAGATTACCTTTTCATGAATTTGATTTGATTCTGGATATGGATTGGTTGTCTAAGCATCGGGCAATAATTGACTATAATATTAAGATAGTTATATTTAGGAGACCTGATCAGTTTGAGATAGTATTGCATGGCGTTCACACTAGTTCTTTAACTAATATGGTATCTGCTATACAAGCTCGGAAGCTTCTCAGGAAGAGATGTGAAGCATATCTAGCTTTTGTAATTGATTCTAAGAAGGAGGTTGGTAAATTGCCAGATATTCCGGTGGTGAATGAGTTTCCAAATGTGTTTCTGAAGGAATTGCCTGGACTCCCTCCTGAAAGGGATATGGAGTTATCTATTGAAGTTATGCCTGGCACTACTCCTATATCTAGGGCACCGTATAGAATGGCTCCTACTGAACTAAAGGAGATGAAGGTGCAGTTATAAGACCTTATGGATAAAGGGTTTATTCGACCCAGTGTGTCATTGTGGGAAGCACCGGTGTTGTTTGTTAAAAGAAGAATAGCACACTACAGATGTGCATCGATTATAGACAATTGAATAGAGTCACAGTGAAGAATAAGTATCTGTTACCAAAGATTGAAGACTTATTTGATCAGTTAAAAGATGCAAGAGTATTTTCAAAGATAGATCTGCGATCGGGGTACTATCAACTTCGGGTAAAGGATGTGTATGTACTGAAAACTGGATTTAAGACCTGTTATGGACATTATGAATTCCTAGTAATACCATTCGGGTTAACTAATGCTCCAGCAACATTTATGGATTTGATGAATAGAGTGTTTAGGCTTTATTTGAATCAGTTTGTTGTGGTGTTTATAGATGATATCCTGGTTTATTCTAAGAATGAACAAAACCATACTGAACATCTCTGAATTGTATTACAGACCCTGTGGGAAAAAAGTTGTATGCAAAGTTGAGTATGTGTGATTTTTGGCTTCAGGAGATATCATTTCTAGGGCATATTGTCTCTTCTAAAAGAATTAGAGTTTATCCTAGTAAGATAGAAGCGTATGTTAATTGGAAGCCACCACGGAATGTGACTGAAGTGAGAAATTTTCTAGGTCTAGCTAGTTATTATCGTCGTTTTGTTAAGGGGTTCTCAGTGATAACATCCCCTTTAACTAAACTGTTACAGAAAGGAGTAAAGTACGAATGGTCTGATAAATGTCAGAGTAGTTTTGACCAACTGAAAAGTATGCTTACCGAGGCTCCTGTATTGGTCCAACCTATTTTTGGTAAGGAGTATGTTTTGTTTAATGATGCATCTGGAACTAGTTTGGGTTGTGTTTTGATGCAGGAAGGAAAGGTAGTTGCTTATGCCTCTAGGCAACTAAAAACTCATAAACAGAATTATCCTACTCATGATCTGGAACTTACAGCAATAGTGTTTGCCTTAAAAATCTGGCGGCATTACCTATATGGTGAAAGGTGTAGAATTTTCATAGATCATAAGAGTCTGAAGTATTTGCTTACCTAGAAAGATCTCAATATGAGACAACGACGTTGGTTGGAACTGTTCAAGGACTATGATTGCATTATGGATTATCATCCGAGTAAGGCTAATGTTGTGGCAGATGCCTTGAGTCGAAAAACCATTTCAACATTATCACTTAAGCAGAGTGAATGGGAATTTATATCTAATGGAGCTTTAATAACTCAGCTGAAAGCAAGGCCTATCTAAAGACAAGAAATTTGTGATGCTCAGAGAGTTGACGATAAGTTACAACAACTTATCTTGGCTACTCAGGAAGGTAATCAGTTTGATTTTTCTATGAAATGAGATGGTGAATTGTATTACAAAGATTGGTTATGTATGCCAGCTAACGATGAACTGAAGAAGAGGTTATTATTTGAGGCTCATAATACAATCTTTACTATGCATCCTAGGGGAAACAAGGTGTATCAAGATCTGAAGCAGTATTACTGGTGGTCAGGTATGAAATGGGATGTTGTGGATTATGTAGCAAAATGTCTGACATGTCAGCAGGTTAAAGATGAGCACCAAGTTCCATCCGATTTGTTACATCCTATTTCTATTCCTCAGTGGAAATGGGATAACATTACCATAGATTTTGTCACTGGACTTCCTCTCACTCAAAGGAAGCATGATGCGGTATTGTGGATAAGTTTACCAAATCCACTCATTTTCTGCCTGTTTTTTAAGACTATTCTTTGGATAGACTCGCTGATTTATATATGAATGAGATAGTGAGATTGCATGGAGTACCGTTGTCGATTATTTCTGATCGTGATCCTCAATTTACTTCGAGATTCTAGAAACATTTACAGAAAACATTAGGTACTCAAGTTAAAAGTACTGCTTTCCATCCCCAAATAGATGGACAATCTAAACGAGTTATACAAATATTGGAAGATATGTTGTGGGGTTGAGTGTTAGAGTTCCCCAAGAGTTGGGATAATTATCTGACTCTGATGGAGTTTGCTTACAACAGCAGTTATCAGACGAGCATTAGCATGGTGCCTTATGAAGCGTCGTATGGTGGAAAGTGTAGAACTCCTGTATGTTGGATCGAATTGAATGAAAACAAGATTATCGAGCCTGAAATTGTGAAAGATACTGAAGAAAAGATTCAGAGTATTCAACAAAGGTTGAAAGTTGCTGGTGATAGGCAGAAATCTTATGCTAACCTAAAAAGGAGAGATATTGAGTATCAGGTAGGCGATAAGGTGTTCTTGAAAGTGTCACCGTGGAAGAATGTACTTCGATTTGGTAAGACGGGTAAACTTAGTACGTGATACATTGGCCCTTATGAAATTCTTAAAAAAGTTAGACTAGTAGCTTATTAGTTGGCTCTTCCTAAAGAATTGACCAAGCTACATGATGTGTTCCACGTTTCTATGCTAAGAAGATATCGGTCTGATGTGACACATAAAATTTCAGTGCTAGAAATTTAGGTACAACCAGATTTGTCGTATAAAGAAAGGCCAGTTTCTATATTAGCCAGAGAAGTTAAACAACTTAGAAACAAGTCGATACCTTTGGTAAAAGTACTCTAGCAACACTATGGACTTGAGGAAGCAACATGGGAACCAGAAGAAACAATGAAAGCTCAGTATCCGCAACTATTCGTATTAGGTATGAATTTCGAGGATGAAATTTCTTAATAAAGGAAGAATTGTAACATCCCATGTTCGAAGCTAAACTCCAAAATAGTGAATTGAGAGTACAGTGAGAATTAGCAGTGCATTATATGCTTTGCATATTTGAGTATTCACTTATATGTGCATATGTATTTTGAAATATACAAATAATTGTACATGAATTCGTTGACATTTTTTCGGGTATAAGTGAATTTTTTTTAATGTAATTAAAGTGTGAATTTTGGATAATTTGTGTTATAAAATTTATTTGGTGATAATAGTTATTATTTCGAAATTTTGGTGAATTATAGATTAATTGTCTTGGATAATTAAATTGGTGTGTATTAAAATAAATTCCGAATTTTTGGAGACATTTAGGATATTTAGGAAAACTATTGAAAATTTGAGGTATTTTAGATTAAGAAAATTAAGAGATAAATTATGGAGTGACAAATGGACTTATTAATGTGTGATAAGTGGACTTATAGCTAAGAGATAAATGGTAGCTTATTTAGTGGACAAATGGAAGACATGCAATGGTGTCACATGGCAATATAGCTTGGAGACACCTAAGTCACATTTTTGGGTTTGGGAAGGAAGGTTTCTATAGCTTCTTTCTTCAGTCCATCGAAAATCACCTTCACAAAAGACTCTCTTTACTGTTCATTACCTAAATACCTAATTTCTGCATTTGTTAATGTTATTGGGTCATCCATCACCGAAAACACTTTTAAGCCTTCAGTCATTTAGGATTTTACTTATTTCACTCTTCTTGCCCTTGTTTCATCCACCGAAGTGTCTCATTTGCTCTTCCCATTTTGAAATTTTACTGAAGAGAGAAGAAAGAGAGAGGCTTAAGTTAAGTAAGTTTATGCATGTTTTAATGTCTTTAATGGATGCATAAATAATTAGAGTACATTTTCATGCTTGTGGATTTCTGTATGCATAAATGGTGTTGTTGCATGTAGGGTTAGTAATGAAAGAAGCTGGTGGGAGTGCACAGCCCCGCATGGGCATGCGGGGTGTGCACAAGCACGCACAGGCGTGCGTAAGTGTTTGGTGGGTTTTTTATGAATAACATCCTTGGATTAATATAACTTCTTCTCCCGACATCTAAATGACTTGATTCTTGAACCAATAGATTCCTAACACATTTTTAAACCTCTCCACAAAAATTGATAGCCTTTTGAATTATTTTGAAAAAGATTGATTGCATAAAATTAAGGGAATCTTTTGAAATAGTATGACCTGGAATATTTCACTGAACATACTTTAGTATTTTCATTATAACTTGATATGTGGATTTTTAAATGAGTTGGTTCTTAATTAAGATTAAACTAGAGACACATATCTACAACTTTCTTGAAGAAGATAAATTTTAATTCTATCTCTAAGACTTTCGAAATTGGCATCGAATTGAGTCTTGGCTTAGGATGTAGCACTGCCACTGACAGAAATCATATTCAGTAGTTATTGAATAAACGGTATTGATGTGGGCTGAATTAGACTAAGGTGTCTTCACCAAAGTTGTAGCTTATTCTCTCATCTTTAAATTGGTATCAAGTTTGTAATTTTTGGATCTTGTAATTGAGATATATGAGTTATAAAAATCATGCTCTAGCCAAAATTTCAAAGGCACACAGTCTGTGGTATTTTGAGCATAACTCATAGAATAATGAACCAAATTGAATGATCTTACCATAAATAGAGACTTAAAACATAGATGAATAATTGTATAGAAGAAAGGGTTACAAAAATACGTCATTTTATTAATCTTATTGATTATGCAAATTTGATCCGAATGAGGTGCTTCTAGCAAAAGCTGGAATAGTAAGTGAATGTATGAATTTTAGAACTTTTGAATTATAATTGATGTTTACATCAGTTTAGTAAGGAAATACCCGAGAATTTGTCATGAATATGCATCATACATATTTAGTACATATAAATGAATACTTAATCATGCACAATAGTGATTTGTATATATGTTAAATGTTATAGAGGAATGCATAGAGCGACCACTTCCAGATATTGCCGGAACTTCGAGGCAATAAGCAATAAGGAAGCTTTGGTGAGTAATCTTAGATGCTCACACCTTAGTTTGTTCTGCTTGTTGAATTTGATTTATGTTGATTGTGTTAGAATTCCAGATAATGATTTTCCGAGGCGTTTGATACATGTTTATATCATTGAAAGTGCTACTTGCATGTGAATATGATTGACTAATTGCTTTGCACATGAAATGTATGAAATGACTTTGTTTTGTTTTAAAACCGTTTAGTTTTAATTGTGAGTAAATAGGCATGTCTAAAAGGGTCTGTGGCTGCTCCTGTGACACTTCGGTGTTGAGACTTTGTTTTCTCCTGTGACACTTCGGTGTCGAGACTTCAGTCTTTCCTGTATAAGTCCCGTTACCTGCTTCTATAAATGACTTAGCAGTCATCTGATTAGTGTTCTGATATATGTTTGCTTCTGACATAAACAAAATTGTATTATAAATTTGAAGGGTTTATAACCTCTTTTGGTATTCAACTCTGTTAACTATAAAATCTATTCTGAAATGCATTATATCTGTTTTATTACTAAACCAATCTGTTAATGCATACTTATGCTATTACATGATTTAATATTATGAGTTATCACTTTATTTATAGATTAGTTATTATCCACTAACCTATATCCTTAGCACGGTGAATTTGTCCTGTGTAGGTTCAGAACGAGGATTGTAAAGACTGGGACGAGTCAATCGCAATGGTCAATGGAGTCTGAGTCTTGTTTTGATAAAAATGTATTTTGAATATATTTTGGCTTGTTTATAAAATGTATGATTCCGAATTGTTGTAAGTTTTTGTAATAACTATGTTTCAAGCTGGTTTCGGTTTTTGGAACAAATTTGTATTAAGTTCATGTGTTATAATGTATGTATGTTTTGAACAAGTTTGGAATGATTTGCAATGTATGTTTGTTTCAGTTATTGAAAATACATGTAATGAATGTGTAGTAAGTTTTGAAATGCTTCCGCAATATCTGTTCTTTGTTTCTACTTGTGAGTCCGATGTGGCACTCTCGTATCCTCCCAGGGGGTATAGGGACGTCACAAATAATTTTTAATGAAGGGCCAATGATGCTTGAATAGATTAAGCTTACTCCATATGTCTTCTTCTAGCTTAGTTTCCAAGTGTCAAAAGATAAATAGGTTAGATTCCTTCAAAAACTCCTTAAGAATATGTTGCTTTTAATTTATTTATTCCCCTCTAGTTCTAACAAAACATATATTAAGAAAGTGTGAGGATCATGACATCTAATTCTTTCTTCCAGCCTCACCCTTGCTTAACTTTGAATCCATCTCTAGGCTTAATATTGTCAGAAGCCAAAGGGTTTATTAGATGCGCTAGGTGTGTTAAAGAGCTTAACACCTCCATAATGTTCAAAAGAATAGAAGAGACTATACGGCATTGTACTTCTATAGGGATACCTGTGGAGGCACCAATTACATCACCTACCTTGTCTAATTTAACTAATTCCAAAGTTAGTATTTAAGAATTAGAATTTCATGTAATTTTATGGATTTTGAAAACAAATGGCACAATTAATGGGAACATTCAGTTGCTCTAAGGTGTTCACCTCTTCCGAGATGTTATTGGGAGGAGCATGTGACTGTTTCATTTATGAATCTTCACATGCTATAGGAAAAGTAGGCGAGGATTATTGTAATTTTAACTATTTTATATTCTTAATAAAATTTTATTTTTTTATTTAATTCTGATGTAAAAATTTTTGTGAAATTTATATCTTATTTGGCCCTTCTTATCTTAAATTTCTGGGTTTGTGGTGTTCACCTCTTCCAAGATGTTATTGGGAGGAGCATGTGACTGTTTCATTTACGAATCTTCAATTGAATATGCAGAGTTAGATAGTCCCATTAACTCAAAATATTTTCCCTTACTAAATATCTTGCTAGTTAGTATCCAAGCTTTGCCAAGACGATGAACCGATGGTCTGATCTCTATTGATATAAAACCAAAACCTCACACTGAATGTGTTCGTCTCTTCATTCAATTGCATTAAGGGAATGGAATCAAGCAACTCCTTTTCAATATCAATAATAACGTATATTCCTGTGTAACTTGCATTCTTTATGGGTTTTGTCAACTCATCCATCCCTATTGGTTTGGCAATAATGCCAGTGAAATGACTTAAGCCATTTGTAGTTCGATATTCGAAGTGTATTATGAATGTTCACCCGAATAGACACATATTTGAATTTGATTTCTCAGAGTTGAATTCAATACCTCCATTTTTAGAGTAAAATCAGTGCATTACTAAAAGTAGTTATTAAATTTGAAAATATTTTTAAAAAATAAATTTTAAAGTAGTTATGAAGTTCAAATAAATTAAATAATTAAATTATATCAATTATCATTTTTATTAATAATTAATATTAAATAATATATTTCGTAGATAATAAGTTATATTATGAAAACTTCAAAAATAGAAAATAAAAATTTTATGAATTTCATAAGTTACGAAAATTGAGAAAACCAATCAAAAATAGAAATTAAAAAAGTTAAACATATTTTTTAATTTGAAAAAGAAAATTGAAAATTAAAAATAATTTTAATTTGAAAAGAAAATACAAATTAAAAATAGAAACCAAGCTTAGTAAATCAATTTCAAGATCAGGAGGCTTTAGATAATTTTTCAGAGTTGGTATTTTCTGCAAAAAGTGTTTAAAAGATGCTTTTCTAACTGTACCAAGGAAAGGAGATGTTAAAGCCCCGTCTGTTTCCTTTTTTATTTTTTATTTTTTGTTTTTGTTTCTAAAATCAGAAAAAAGTGACTTTTTGTTTTTTCTTTTATTTTCTTCATAATCTGATTTATTATTAACTAAAAATATGTTATTTAATTATTTAATATATTAATTTTTAATAAGAATTATAAATTATCTAATTTAATATTATATATTTAATTAACTAAAATTAATTATTAATAACAATTATGAATAATTTAATTTTACATAATATAAGTTAAATTTAATAGTTATTAATAAATAAATTTAAATTTAAATTTTCTTCAAATATATAAATTTCAAATTAAATTTGATTTAATAATTATAATATATTTAAGATAAATATTAACATATAAATAAAAATTAAATTTTAAATTATTTATTTTAATAAAATAAAATAAGTTTATCAATAATTTGTTAATAAATATTATATAAATATTAAAATAATTTTATTTAATTAAAAATAATTTATCTTTAAATTTTATTTAATATATAATTACTATTAGTACTAAAAATTAAAAATTCAATCACACTGAACAGGCTAGTAAAAAATCAAAAAGGATTTGTTTTTCGCTGTAATCGTGACTACTTGATTGTAAAAGTAGCGAGCGACGATCACAATAACGGAAAAAAGGGAGCAAATTGGAGTGGGATTTGGAGATTAGAAATTTTATTTTGGACAGAATAATTGAAAAAAAAATTTGGTATAAAATTTTGAGCTTATGTTCTAAGAGAAAACCACAATAGTATATAATCTGAACAAGAATGAAGTGGTGATTGCGAATCTAAAATTATATCAGTATTTAATTTCAGACCTTTTCGTGATTGAACTTTGTATTATCTGTCATTTTCAAATGTTAATGCGCTATTGAGTGGGGGACAGGACTCCGAGTCTCCGAAGTCAAGGAGGGCTCTCACATGCATGAGGAATAAATAATATATATGGATCAAGCATCATTTCTTGGAAAGAGCACAGAAACAAAACTCTCAGTTTCCGAAAATGAATTTCCAGTTCTATTTTTCATTGTTGATCACTCTTCTCTCTTTATCGTTATGCTAGTCAGATTTTACAAGAAATCAAAATCCAATGATGCTGGTCCAAATCTGCCTCCAGGGCCATGGAAACTACCTGTGATTGGAAATATGCATCAGCTTGTTGGCTCTTTACCCCACCATCGCCTGAGAGATTTGGCCAGCAAATATGGACCCATAATGCACCTTCAACTGGGGGAACTGTCCACCATTGTGATTTCATCCCCAGAAGTTGCAAAGGCGGTCATGAAAACCCATGATATCAACTTTTGCCACAGGCCCTTTCTCCTTTGTTCAAGCATCGTATCTTATAACTCAAGTATTGTGCTGGCACCATATGGAGACTATTGGAGACAGTTACGGAAAATTTGCATATTAGAGTTGTTAAGTGCTAAAAGAGTGCAATCCTTTCGATCTATCAGAGAACAAGAGGTATTAAGTCTCATTGAATCTATTTCTTCCAATACAGGATCACCAATCAATCTTAGTAGACTGTTACTTTCGCTGACGTTTTGTATGACTTCAAGGGCAGCCTTTGGTAAAATATGGAAGGATAATGAAGCATTTGGATTACTTCTTAATGAAATTGTAGAAGTTGCCGGAGGTTTCAGTGCTTCTGATGTATTCCCTTCCATTCAATTTCTTCCTGTGGTTACTGGAATGATGCGTAGGATCACGAGATTGCATCAAGAAACTGATAAGATACTTGAGAACATCATCAAGGAACACATAGCTGCAAAGTCGATGAAAAAGACTGCTTTGGAGCATGATGAACACGACCTTGTAGATGTTCTTTTGAAACTTCAGGATCAGGGAGATCTTGAACTCCCATTAACCACTAATAATATCAAAGCAGTAATCCTGGTAATAATCTACAATAATCAAAAGTTTTCTTCTTATTACAATTATTTCCTTGTAATGAAAGACCTGTACATTTGGTTTAACAAAATTCTTTGGTACTATTTCAGGACATTTTCTTGGCTGGCAGTGGAGCACCATCTGCAGTTGTAGAATGGGCAATGTCTGAACTGCTAAAAAACCCAAGAGTGATGCAAAAGGCACAAGCAGAGGTGAGACAGTTCTTTGACACAAATGGAAATATTGATGAAACGAGCATTAACAAACTAAATTACTTAAATTCGGTCATCAAAGAAACACTGAGACTACACCCTCCAGCTCCTTTGCTATTACCACGAGAATGCAGGGAGACATGTGAGATTAATGGCTATACAGTGCCTGCAAAGACGAAAGTTATTGTGAACGCATGGGCCATTGGACGAGATCCTGAACATTGGACTGAAAGTGGGATTTTCTTTCCAGAGAGGTTTCTTGATAGTCCAGTTGATTTCAAGGGGACTCATTTTCATTTCATCCCATTTGGTGCTGGCAGAAGGATTTGTCCTGGTATAACTTTTGGTATGATCAACGTTGAACTTCAACTAGCACAGTTGCTTTATCATTTTGATTGGAAACTTCCTGATGGAATGAAGCCAGAAGATCTAGACATGACTGAGAATTTTGGCGCCTCTGTCAAAAGAAAAACAGATCTGATCTTAATTCCTGTCCCATACCATGGTCCGTCTGTTGAGTGAATCGCCATCGACAGGTGAAGTCAGGATCTGCTTTTGTATCAACTGTTGTTAAAATGAAAATTGACAAATTTGTTGATGTTGCTACGGTTAATTGATTTTAAGCAAATTGGAATAAGCTTTATAGCAACAAACATTTTTAATACAGCAAGGACTAGATCTATCACTGTATTGTTGGATTTGGAACTGTATGACTCCTTTCGAACAAATGGAAAATTCAAATTGACCATCAAACTGTAAAAAGAATCTTTCAGGCTTTTATGAACTTAATTACTGAAGCGTAGAAGACAGCCGTTCTTTCAATATTTCACTTATGTATATTTCATAGTACTTACGAGCATATTTATACCCTACAAAATAATAGGGTTTGTTACAGAGTTGGATACAAATATACATCCCTGATTTATCTCCCTAAACTACTCGTATACATCCCTAATTTCTCTCCAACTTCTATTCTAATTATGTCTACACTCCCCCTAAGTTGGAGAGTATATGTCCTTCATCCCTAATCTCTCCAAGAACTTGTGGAACACAGGACTAGCAACTGCCTTAGTTAATACATCAGCTAATTGCTCCCCTGTCCTTATATGTGGCACAGAAATGACTCCTCCTTCAATTTTTTCTTTTATGAAATGCCTGTCAATCTCCACATGCTTCGTACGATCATGTTGAACTGGGTTATGTGCGATGTCGCATGCAGCCTTATTATCACAATACAACTTCATGGGACTAATAAACTTAATCCCAAGTTCTTCAAGTAAATTTCGGATCCATAGCAACTCACATACACCTATTGCCATACCACGATATTCAGCTTCAGCACTGCTTCTGGCAACTACTCCTTGCTTCTTACTTCTCCAAGTTACAAGATTCCCTCCTACAAAGGTGAAATATCCTGCAGTTGACCTTCTATCATCAATTGAACCTGCCCAGTCTGCATCTGTATAACATTCAACATGCATATTTTTACCTTTTGAAAATAAAATCCCTTTCCCTGGTGAATTTTTTAAGTATCTCAAGATTCTCATTACTGCTTCCCAATGTTCTTGAAGAGGTGAATGCATGTACTGGCTAACTACACTCACAGAGTAGGCTAAGTCAGGTCTGGTATGTGCCAAGTACATTAATCTCCCTACAAGTCTCTGGTATTTGGCTTTATCTATCGGTGCACCATCATTATTACCACTCAACTTTATCTTCTCAGTTGCAGGGGTATCCAAAGGTTTACAAGCCAACATTCCAACCTCCTTTAACAATTCTAACACATATTTTCTCTGGGTTAATAAAATTCCTTTCTTTGATCTCACGACTTCAATGCCAAGAAAGAACTTTACTTCTCCCAAATCCTTCATTTCGAACTGTGTTGACAGATATTCATGCAATCTTTTCTTCTCTGCCATGTTATTTCCTGTTACAATCATATCATCGACATATATAATCAACATAGTTATCCCTTCTCCATCTCTTTTCATGAACAATGTATGATCTGAATTGCACTGTTTGTACCCAAAGGCTTTTATAGATTTTGTGAATCTACCAAACCAAGCTCTTGGAGACTATTTTAGGCCATACAATGCTTTCTTTAATTTACACACCTTATTACTTCCTTCAACTTCCAGCTCACATCCAGGAGGTAAAATCATGTAAACTTCTTCCTCAAGGTTACCATGTAGAAAGGCATTTTTTACGTCATATTGATGGAGATACCAATCATAATTCACAGCCAAAGATAACAGGATACGTACTGTATTAATTTTTGCTACTGGAGCAAATGTATCTTCATAGTCTATCCCATATACCTGGCTGTATCCTTTGGCCACCAGTCTCGCCTTAAATCGCTCAATTTCTCCATTAGCTTTGTGTTTTATGGAAAATACCCATCTACAACCAACTGCTTTCTTCCTTGCAGGCAACTCTACTATCTCCCAGGTTCCATTTTTTTCAAGGGACTTCATTTCTTCTTCCATTGCCTTCCTCCACCTTGGGTCCTCCAATGCTTCCTGCAGACTGTTAGGAATAGATACAACAGATAGTTGATTCAAAAAAGACTGAGATTCCCCAGTGATCCTGTGATAAGATACATGATTAGCTATGGGATACTTTGGTGATGAAGATAATGTAGGTTCATAGGTCTGTTTTGGTCTACCGCGAGTGCTTCTTTCAGGCAAGGTTCTGATACTTACTTGATTATCAAGCCGAGACTTTTGTTGTTATGGCATTGGAAGATCAACCTGACTATATTCTTCGTTTGCAGCACCTTGATCAATACGGTGTTCCTGCATTTCTACTACCTCCTCATAAACTTCCTGTTCTATGCTTACATCATCAACATTTTGTTCATGCAATTCATGCATGTTACGGGCTGGAGGTGAAGAATGGTCGTCATTTAGTTTGAACAGTTCAGTTAGACTACTGTCGTTTGGGTCTACCGATTGAGGTGAAGATGTTTCATGTTCAGTTTCTATTTCAGTTTCAGTTCTAGTTCTTTGTTCACCTAATGACTGCAAGTATACTAGATCTCTTTCTGTGGTAATATTCTCCCCATTACTTGCAGTCTCCCCCTTACTATAATACATAGTGTTCTGATGAAATATGACATCTAAGGACACAAACATTCGTTTCATCGTGGGACTGTAGCACCTATAGCCCTTTTGATTTATTCCATACCCTACAAAAATACATTGAATAGATTTAGGCTGAAGTTTATGCATACTGTTAGTATCATTAATATGAACAAAAGATATGCATCCAAAGACTTTGGGTTGTAAATTGACATTTGATACAATAGTAAGGTGACGAGATAATTCATCAATAGGAGTACAAAATTTTAGGACTCTAGATGGCAACCTATTTATGAGATATGTGGATGCACTTAGAGCTTCTCCCCAATAATACAATGGCATATTTGCACCTATTAACATTGACCTTGTCATTTCAAGAAGATGTCGATTTTTTCTCTCAGCTACTCCATTTTGTTGCGGAGTTTGAGGACAAGAGGTTTGATGCAATATACCATTCTCATTCAAATACTCTTCCAATTCATGATTTTTAAACTCCCCTCCATTATCTGATCTTAATATTCTAACCTTCGTATTATATTGTGTAGCAACCATTTTGCAGAATTTTTTGAAAAGGGCTCCTACTTCATTTTTTGTTTCATTAGACATGTCCAAGTCATCCTACTACAATCATCTATAAATGTTACAAACCACCTAGCACCACCAAGAGTAGCCACACGTGCAGGACCCCACACATCAGAATGAACAAGCATGAAAGGCTCAGAACTACGAGATAAGTGAGGTGAAAAAGTAGTACGATGACTTTTAGATAACGCACAAACATCGCACTGAAGGGAATTCAAATTTATTTTGCTAAATTTATTCGGAAACAACTGTTTCAAATATCCAAATGAAGCATGACCAAATTGCTTATGAATAAGCCAAAGTTCAGAAATACTAGAGGAGGTAGCCGATAGGCATGAAGCCGTCGCCAGTGCTTTCGAAGATGAGGAGGTTAGATCCAGGTAGTACAGGTTTCCTTTCCTAGTGCCACAGCCAATCGTCCGTCTCGTCTTGATATCCTTAAAAACACAAAAGAACGGTCCAAAGATTACAAGACAATGTAGGGCAATAGTTATTTGTGCAACAGATAATAAGCTGTAATTTAAGGATGGAATAACTAAAACTGATTCAAGGTTTAATTCATTTAGAGTTAAGGATCCTTCACCAGTAACAGGTATGATTTCACCACTCGCAGTTTTTACTGAAGGTGTGGATGGGGGCTTTATGCCTTTTACAGTACAATCAGAGGTCATATGCTCGGTCGCCCCTGAATCAACAATCCATGTATTTTTTTCCAACAAAGAGGAAGTACTAGTGGACTTACCAGCAGACGAAGACACATTCAGGACAGATACTGTGGATGTTTCGCCTCCCTCATGTTGTTTTTCTTATCCAGCAATTTGAGCAAGGTGTGCTTGTCCCTTGCGTTTTGGCGCCTTTGTGGGGTCCCACCAAGGAGGATACCCAATATTTTCGTAACATCTTTTGCTTGTGTGACCAATCAAGCCACATGTTGTGCATTCCTTCATATTTCCATTGGTCGAGTTAGAATTTGACGAGTTTGAGGGAGTATGCACCTCATAGCTCTTTTCCTTCGGGCTAGAATATTTCTGTTTTCTATTACTTGAGTTCCTGGCTAGCAAAGCAGTTGCATCACCCCCAGAATCACCCCTATGCAATGTACGTCGATTTGCCTCGCGACTAATGTATGCATATGCCTGTTGGAGATCAGGCTTCGGATCCATCCGTAATACTTCGCCTCGAACCTGATCCAATTCAGAGTCCAAACCATTTAGAAATATATAGATTCGCATTCGTTCTATGGAATCCTTGTAGAGTTTAACATCGTCTGGGTCCTTCATAACAACTGAATCACGATAGTCCAAATCAGTGAAGATTTCGGACAATTCTCCAAAATATGTTGATAGTTGGTGACCAGCCTGTTTCATCGTGAATGCTTTCTGATGTAGCGAAAAAATATAGGTATCATCGCTGCCGTCATAATATGTGTTAATGGGCAGTTTATGTTGATTTTAGATTTATAATTTGCCAAAATCTTGTCCATTTAATGATTAAATGCACCAATTAAGAGTTATTTGTTCTAATTTTAGGCACATATTAAATTAGGGACATTTAAAAGCCTAAAGTAAGAAAAGCTCTCAAAAGAAGCAATTTCTGGATTTTTGGCATACTTAACCTTTAGTCGTTGTGAGATTTTTATCTCAAGATTGGTTTAACCAAAAATTCTAAAATTTTATACTTAAATGGTTGACTCATGGACGGATTTTTTGGAACCAATTTCAGATTTTTCTGAGCCGGAATTCAGGAGAAATAAATTCCCAAGCATCATATTCAACACATTTTTTAAGCTTCAGCAGAGACAACATCAGCCCCACATTTCAGTATTTCACTCCACCGAAATAGCCACTCCACAGCAGCCCCCACCAACTCAGCCTTCACTTCCACCAACACAAGCTCCATGCTTCCACCATGCTACAGCCCCCACTTACAGCTAGCCTCCAACAACACATCTCCATTCATTTGGCCAAAAGAAAGGAGCTAACGCATAATCCTTATGGACGAGGAGCTTTCCTTTTCTTTGAGAGGTAAGACAGCAAATAAAGGGAGCATCTGGGCGATAATGGAAAGGGAACACAAAAAAAACACTCTTCGGATAATTACCTGACAGCTGTTTGCGCAAGGGGGCGTTTTTCGTTTTTTTTATCACTGAAGAAAGAGAGTAGCGTGGCTGGTCTGAAAAAAATGAAGCTTGTGCGTAAAAGAGGGGGAATGAACTGAGTGGTCTGAAAAATAGATGAGAGTGGCGTGAGCTAGAGAGAGAAAAAACGAAAACAGAAAAATAGATGAGAGTGGCGTGAGCTAGGGAGAGAAAAAACGAAAACAGAAAAATAGATGAGAGTGGCGTGAGTGGTGATCTGGGAATAGATAGGTGAGTAGCGTGAGTGGTCTGGAAAATAAGAAGAGAGGTAGTAGCGTTAGTGGAGAAGAGTAGTGTACGTGAGAGAGGGCTGGAGCAGGGTGAAAATAAAAGAAGATACACGTTAGCTGGAAAAAAAAAATGTTAGCTGGTGGAGCAAAAGAGAAAACGCTGAAGCAACGTTGATAGCTGGGAGGAGTAACGAGCATGGGTGCAAGGTAGTGCTGGCAGTGTTGAACGTGAGCTGCTGGTGAAAATAGGAGGCAACAAATCAGCTACGTTGAGGTGGAAGAAACCAAGATGATAGCTGGAGAGTTGTGGCAAGAGGAGAAGAAGGCAGCTGTTGGCTTAAAATAAACGACAAACACGTTAGCTGAAAGAAAATAACGTTGGCTGGTGGAGAGCAAGATGCAAACAACTGGTGGAGTTAAAGAACCAGGTGGTTTCCTTGAT
>JANZXR010374627.1:0-18586 GCA_027575705.1 Erythroxylum echinodendron
TGGGAATAAACTATTTGATAAAGTATAATTGTTCATGTTAATGTAAACGCAAATGAAATTTACACATTCATCATGCTCATAGTAATTGTAGCACGAGTGCCAGCCATTTCATCTACTTTACCAAAAGAGCAAATATCGTCATGTATTACAACATCTTCATCGCACAAATTAAACTCTCCATCCACGTCATACTTTTTGAAATGAGGATCATCTTGAGAATGATGACAAATATAGTTGTGAAGTGCCATAGTTGCGACCACAATTTTCAATTGCTTATTAAATGGATATACTGGCATTGTTTGAAGTATACACCACTTCTTCTTCCATACGCCAAAGGTCCTTTCAATCATGCTTCGCAATGATGAATGAATATGATTAAAAGTCTTCTCTGGTCCACTCAGTGTACTGCTATGATGGAATTCTAGGAGGTGATACCTTTGGTTTCTATAAGGGCCTAAATAACCCTTTCTCTTTGGATATCCAACATGCACTAAGTAATATGTAATGCTTATTAAAGGTGTACAACGAAGAAATGTTTTCACATAATGAACTTAAAGTCATGTATACATAGTAATCATATAAATTATCGACATATGTATAACTTTTACCTTAGGGAGGTTTGGAAATTTAACACAATGTGAATTGAGGGAATTATTGAATATGCGAGCATCATGTGCAGAACCTTCCCAACTAGCCGAAACAAATGTAAATAGCATATCGAAATTGCATACGGCGATTACATTTTGAGTAGGTTGGCCTTTTCATCCAATGTAAGGCAATTGTAGTGAAGGTGATAGAGTTGCCTTTACATGAGTTTCATCGATAACACCAATACAATTCTGATCGTATAAGAAAAAAAAGTATGTACAAAAATGTTAGATCAAAATTTTCATAAATATGAACTCTATAAAATTGAAAAGAATCACTTTAATATACCATACCTGCAACGATGAATACTATATATTATAGACTGAAAAACTATGGCATACGGAATCACAATATCTATAAGTCATACACACCAAAGAAAAATGACAAAAATAGTGAAAAGTTTAATAATATTAAATAAGTTAGAAGTCTAATATAAGAAAATAAGAAATCCAATAATAAGTAAGAAGTCTATAAAATTAAAAGTTCTAACGCTATCCATTTATTCAAAGTACCAATTACGATAATAAAGAACCACCTAAAAACATGATGGCCCCAAATTAGATATCATAGACAGAAAAAAACCACTCGATTTCTTCAATTCAAAACCACCTAAAAACATGATGGCCCCAAATTAGATATCATAGACAGAAAAAAACCACTCGATTTCTTCAATTGTTGCCTTTGAAGCCAACCAACTTTAATAGCAGCATCTAGCAATGCTCCAAAGCAGTCTCACTTAGTTTTGTCTTCAAGAAGCTCAAGTGTAAAATAATATAAATCATTGCCTCATTCAATTTTCGTTAAGGCATTTAATTGTGCGACCACTCCTGCCCAACTACAACTTGGAGGATCTATTTTCACCAGTCTAGATGTTTTTCTTTCTTCATTTCTATTCTTCAAGATCACCACAAGAGATTCTATTGAATGAAGTACTTGTTTACCATTAGAAACTTTTCGTTTACCCTCTCTTATAGCTTGAAATTGAGATGTAGATCTTTTCTTATTCCTTTGTTGGTTGCCTTAAATAGGATCATCAAAATCTAGCTCTTCCTGGTCATTGTTATTTTCACTTAAATTGATTGGCCCTGAGAATTTTGTGATGGTAACTCCTCAATAGATGGTGACCAGGAAGCATCACCTGTGGAAACTACATCCATAAATAATATGTCTAAATAATCTTCAAATTCCAAGCCTCAGTTGTGAAATTTTGCTACTTAGGGAACTGTCTGCAAAATTTAGCATATTACTATAAATCAGCAAATTAAATATTATAGTTATAGTAATAAATATATATTATCTAGTGTACAATGTACCTTCAGCCTTTCCTCCTACCATTTAGGAGGTGCAACAATTGTTTGTTTTTTAGGATCCCAGCTGAGACCTGTTTCTTTTCCCTTAAGTTCCTTCCATAACTTCCAATTCTTCTTGAGTTCATCCCATTTATTTTCAACTAAGTTTTGCTATAAATCTTGTTTGTTTCTGCATTAAAATTGGTAACTAGATTGGTCCACCTAGTCCTATTGAAGTGTGAGGTAAGGCAATTACCCACTTCTGCTTGAACTTTACATGCATTTATGAAAATTTTTATGAGATGACTATCCCATTGAGCTTTTGCTAGATGTGTAAGATTCTTTTGACTCGCCATCTGCAAATAACATGTAAAAAATTAATTAGAATGATAATAATTGGTGTGATGCAACTATCATAAAGCAATAATCCATTCAAAATAATAGTCTAAAGAAAAAAGCGTTCAGATCAGAAGTATGCCAAGCAGGATAATACAACATAACCTATGAATAATGTAAGACTAGCATCTTCAAGTTCAATACTCGATCCAGTGGCTTTTTATCTTAATTGTAAGATTAATCAAGGACTAGAAATGCAAAAACTCATATATTGGAGCTAACATTTTTCATTTTTTAGCTTATGTTGCGGGAATAATACCAAGTAGTTGTTACATAAACTCCGTACAAGATTAAAATATAAAAGCTACTAGAACAAAAGGAAAAAAGAAAAAAACATACAGAGATGAGAGAGGTGGTGAGCACCCAAGAGGATGAGGAACACGGAGGGCTAGAGAAAACAAAAAAGAAGATACGTTGGACTTGCTTTCTATTAGTTGAGGAAATAATAATTATCATAAGGTTATTAATGGAAAGTAGAATTTCTACTGCAGAAGTACTTTCCTACTGCAACCCTTTTTCTATTTATCGATTTCTACGGTGGCACTGCACTTTCCTCTAACCTCCGGTTGTTCGCCCACAGATCCAATCATGTGACTACGTTTGGAAACTGTAGTGGATAAGTACTTATCCCCATCTCACTGATGCCTAGGCTTCTTATACATTCAACATCCACAGCACGCTAAGGGTAAGACACAGGAAGACAAATAACTAGATCCATTCCAATCTCATCCTTCATATATGTAGCAACAACCTCATTTGTTGACTTGTTTACACTCACTGAAAAGTTCTCATCAACAAAATTGGCTTTTTTATCTAAATCAAGAACTAAATGTCACTGCTTCAATACAATCACTACAAAGAACGCCAAGCTAGTTTTGCTCTAGCGCTCTTATCATCACTGACTAAAAGGGTAAAACTACCAAGAGATATGATGTATATAATTGATTAAAACAAATATGGGTGCCAGAAAGATGGCTAACACAAACTTCCAGTAGCAACTCGATTGTAATATAATAAGAAGCATTTAATTTGTCCAAGTGAAAATCAGGATTTGAGGATCAGGGATATTGGAACATGGCAATTGCCATTAAGAAGTACAATATAAACAAGTGAAAACACAAATCTGATAAATATTTCCAGTTTAAACAAACCTGAGGGATGGACCACATCCTCGTAAATGACTCAATTTGAGATGATTTAGAACGGTCATGTATTTCAGTGAACCACTCTTGAACATATGCAGCAAGAACTTGAAGCATCAATCCAAATAATGCTCCAACAAGAGAAGACATCTTTTGCAATTCAATAGGCTAAAGAGATTCCACAACAAAAAACAACGAGCCTATTTTGATGGCACGCCTTGCTGCACTTGCAGCTTCTGGCACACCAAGTGCCATATCTTTCGTTAATTAATCATAACTATGCAGGAATGTCCCTGCAAAATTTTCTAACCTAAAAAACCTTCCTTTTTTTTGGGAAAAAACTCAAAACACTATTTGATCAATCATCAAGTAAAAAAAACAATCATCTATTGAATATATCCTTGTAATATCAATATGTGTAAGAGTAAGACACATCCTCTAACCCAAACATAAAGGGGAATGAAGATATAGAATCCCCTCAGTAATGCATCGTATTAAATACTCACAGAACTGTAATTGTGATAGTATGAAAATCCAATATCGGTCAAAGTAAGCTACTTTAGCTATAAATAACTATGTATACTTCAAGTTATCAAGGCTAAATAATAAGGAAAGTTGCAATCTTTTATGCTTTTCACTGATAAAATCGGTGAATTCATTCAGAAATGATCAATTCACCGCATGGTATTTGAACATCCCATTACCCCATTACACCCTAGGACGCTTTATTTATACGAGTTTATTGATAATTTAGAAATGCATTTCATGCATTATATGGAATACACATGCACGTGAATAATGTTGTCATTTATGAAACAATTGTTCATGCATTCATTGACATTTTTCGAGTATAATTGATTTATAAATACGATTAAAATGCGAATTGTAGATTAACTGTGTTAAAAATTTATTTGGTGATAACAGTTATTATTTCAAAATTTATTGTGGAGATTTATCAAAAATTTGAGGTATTTTAGACTAAAAAATATTGAAATAAGAGACAACTTATTAGTTGATAAATGGAAGTAGAATTAAGAGTCAAATGACAGTAAAAAATTTTATAAATGACGTTAGAATTTAATGACATATGCCAGTGAAATTTGGGAGACAATTGGATTAGAAATTGAAGTTAAATAGGCTAGTTATTAGAAAGTGGTCTAAATGGGACCATAGGAAAGTGACAAGTGGCAGTGACATGTGTCACTGTCACTCATCACACATCCCTCACTGATGTTACTTTCACTACCACTCATCACACATCCCTCACTCATATTACTTACTCTTTATCTTAAAGAAATATCACTTAAATGTTTCATCTTGCCTTGTTCGTCTATTTCGTGGCTTTATTCTTCTCTTCTTCACCCCCACGATTTTTACTCACCCAACCAGCATCAACGTCACAACTTGCTCTTATCTTTTACTTGCTAGTCTCACCTTGTTGTCTTCTTCATTCTCACAAAAGACCCCAACCTAATCACTCTAGGATGATGATGTACGTGAGTGACATGGGAAGTTAGGGCTTCTTGTTATGTTTGAAGACGTTGAAGAGAAATCAAGTAGCTTGTTAATATTTATGGTTTTGCTAAATGAAGCATTTATGATGGTATTTTAGTGTTTAATTATCATGATAGAGCAGTTGAAATATGTGTAACGTTGACGTTGCAATAAATAGATGTATGTTTTGTTTTAATGTATTAATGGTATTTATAAGTTGTTTTAAGGAAAGATTGAGAGTCTAAATGGTGATGAAGATGGTGTTGGAAAATGGTAGTTATAACATTTCCACTTATTTTTTGTCGCTTAGCCATAGCTTGTTCTGTAGTTATTCAAATGAGACAATTCTTAATCTGAATTAAACTAGAGACATGTGGCTATATTTTTCATGAAGAAATCAAATGTGAATTCTGTCGTTAAGAGTCTCAAAAATTGACATGAAATTGAGAACTAGGTACAGTAAATTGGTGGATGAATGTATATGTTTGTGTCATGTTTTGTGAACATGAAAACCTTAAATGATGAGTTGTATGTAGATGTTATGAATTATGAATTAAGGGTTTAATGAAAGTGAAAGTTAGGCTAACAAAGATATTAAGTTATTCTTGAATTTAGATGAATTAAGATGATAATTAAAAGTGAAATAAAGAATGAGAATTGGAGTTAAATATGTGTAGGATTGGAGTTGAAAGAGTATAAAAATATGTTCTATTTTGATGTTTGTGTTCAATCTTGGGATTTGATTTTGTGTGAATAATACTGAGCTGAAATGGAATTATGAATGAAGAGGAAATGATGGTGTATTAAGCTATGAAAGATATAATAAGCAAAAGAGGTGAACTAGGATGAAAATGATGATGAAGTGTGCTGGAAATTGTTGATGGAGTGTTTTACTGGACAGACATTAGTATTTTAGCCATAACATGATCTGTGAATATCCAAATTGGATGGATTTTGATTTAAAGTAAACTAGAGGCATATGGATGCAACTTTTGTGAAGAAATTAAATTTGAATTCTGTCCTTACAGGTCCTAAAATTTAGCTTGAATTTAGTTTTAGAATAGGCTGCGGCATTACCCTTGACTAAAATTGTGTCCGGTATTTATCGAATAAACTGTATTTATAGAGTCAGAATTAGACAAAGGTTTCTTCACAAAGGTTTTATTTTATTCTCTTATCTTTCAAATGATATAAATTTTATAATTTGTGAATGTGGGAATTGAGAGATATGAGTTGTACAATTTGACAGCATGATCATGTATAAGCCAAAGTTTCAAATGTGCTCAGTCTGTAGTATTTTAAGTATAACTCATGGAATAATGAACCAAACTGAATGATATTGGTGTCATTAGAAACTTAGGAGATAGAAAAAAAATTTATAGAAGAAAGTATTCTCAAATTACTTCATTTTCTTGGTCAAGTACATGGAATGTTGACTTGAAAGTTGTTATAGGAAAAATATGAATTGACCAAGGAATTATGAATTTCAATTTTTATGGTTTTATTGAGGTATAAACTATAAGTATAAATGATACTTATGTGATTTTGGATATATGAATGTTTACATGACAAGAATAATACATTGATACCCGGGATTGTCATAAACATACATTGTGCATACTTCATATACATACATGTGCATTAATAAACACTTATAATTGTGCCAAATTGTGATATGTGTATATTGTGTGATATAGAGGAGCAAATGGAATGTCAACATCCAGACGTTGCCGGAACTTCCAGGCATTAGCTTTGGGAACGACCTGTGAGTAACCTAGAGGGTGTCCCTCAATTAATTGTTTGTGTTAGACTATGTTTGAATTATCATATGAATGTGAAATTGATTGTGTTGATTCCAGACAATTGATTGTCCGAGGAGTTCTATATTCAGGGCTGTATTGGAAGTGCTACTTGAATGTGAATATGATTGACTATTTATGAATATGACTGACTATTTATTCTCAACTACAATGTTAAATGCTGAACTAAAAGTCTGATGACAAATGTGAATAAGAAAGAGTGTGAATGTGACTGAATGAGTGTAATCATTAAATATATATGATGCATTTCATTACGTGAATCCATGAAAGATAATGGTAGTTATGACCGGAGTTGCCAATAAAAGAGCTTAAAACTTAGAACGTGATAAGAACCTTTGGCTTAGTTGTCCATGTACCCGGTATCCACTAAGGGATATGAGACATTAATTGATACAGCTCCGTATCCACAAAGGGATATGAGCTAGTAAAAAGGCATTTGGTCACAACAAAGTAACAAATGAAACTGAATCATGTGCATTGCATTTACAATTGACATGTGTACTTTTGTATGAATGAAATGTTCGATATAATTGTCCCGAAAGTGATATGTGATGCTTTATGCAAAAATTCAAAGATGTGAATTATATGTCTACATATTTGATGTGTTGCATGAATTGAGTGAAACATCGATAATAGTTACCTCATCGGAGTTCACAAAACTCACCCAAAATTGCACATTGACATTTCAGGACCGAAGGAGGACTTTTACTACTAAGAGACTATATAAGAAGAGTAATTCTTGTACTTTTGTGAAGAAAATGGCTCATAGGTCTGTCAGCTAAGGTTGGAAGATTAGATAGATTTTTTTGTGTGTTTCCTCTTTCATGTAGCTTATTTTGTAATACGTTATGATTACATTCGGATTTATGAAATGAAAAAGGGGGAAATTTTGGTTTTAAATATTATAACTTTCTTGATGATTCCTTATAAAGAAAAGAAATGATGATGCCATGTTAGGTGAATGTTGTGATTGAACGTAGCGCACCATTATCATAGGTTATATACTGGAATGTCCTCAGGGTGTTCCGGTATTTACCCCATAGAAACAGGGCACTACATTGGGTGGTATCAGAGCATGGTTTGGCATCCTTATAGATATATAGGAATGTTAAGCATGAGATATCGTAAGAAATGAGGATAATGATTGGAGTTCTTATTTATTATAGGCCATCTGCCATAGGTGAACAAATGGGACAGTCATCTGACCTAGGATCTGTAGGAGCTAGTAGGGAGTCTTCGGTACCTCAACTAGAGGAGATGCCTCCTAAAGTTCCCGAGAGAAGGGAGAGGAGGTATGATAGGCTGTGAAAGCAAGGGGATGTGGATTTCTGTGGCAGCACAGACCCAGTTGAGTCTGAGATATGGTTAGAAAGGATGGAAGAATTTTTGATCAGATGGATTACGAGTTGGATGAGAGGTATAACTATATAGTGTCCTTACTGCTAGGCCCAGCTTATCAGTAGTGGAATACTATCCGAGGCAGTACCATCAAAGCTTGTAACTTAAATTAGGAAGACTTTTTGAGGGTCTTCAAAGAGAATTACATGGCCAGGATCTACTTAGACATGAAGATGAAGAGTTCCTGGATTTTAAGTAGGGTAGGATGTCAGTGATAGAATATGAGATCTAGTTTAATGAGTTAATGGGATATGCCACTGTTTTGATTCCTACCGAAGAAGATAAGTGTAGGAAATTTAAAGATGGGCTGAAGATTGAGATCAGGACAAGATTAACGATTTCCAACTTGAGTAGTTTCATTGAATTAAGAGCTGCTTCGACCAGAATTGAGCAAATACTGAGAGAGGGATAAGTAAAATCTAGGCAAGGGTCTAGATTGAAGAGGTCCAGTGAGATTCAAAGTGTTTCTGGCAGAAGATTCAATAAGTGCAATAACTGAGCTTTTAGACCACTAGATGGATCAAGAAAATCTGGATTTAGAAAAAGGGGTGGTTTTGTATAGTTTAGCAGTGGGAGAGGTTCAGTGCAAAGTTAGTTACCCCTTTGTGAGCACTGTGGGAAAAAGCTGCATATTATCAAGAGCCTATTTTCGATATGGTTCTCTATATCAAAAAATTAGAGATTGTCCTATTATTATTGGAGCCTAGTCAGGTATGAGAGGGGTATCTGTGATTGAAGCTACAATCCAGAAAAGTCGAGGTAGTGGGACTAGACAGAGAGCCCGTGGTAGAGGCAGAGTGAGTGCAGGGAGTCCTTTTTTCAGGACTAAAATGCAGAGTAGCTGATCATAGCCTCAAGCCCGAGTCTATGCCATAACTAGGAAGGAGGCTTAGGATTCTCCGGATGTCATTGCAGGTGCGCTACTGATTTATGATTATGAAGCATTTGTATTGCTTGATCCAAGATCTACGCATTCATTCATAGCACCGCATCTGGGATCTAGACTGCATTGTGATAGAAAGTTACTACAGTATGGATTAGAAGTGAGTACACCAATAGGTAGTACTATAGTTATATGGGAGGCCTGCAAGAGTTGTTTGATTCAGATTGATCAAGCATAATTAGAGACAAATCTGATTATATTACAGCTGAGAGAGATAGATATTATCCCAGGTATGGATTGGCTCACTGCTTATAGAGATGTTATGAATTGCTATACCAAGGAGGTAGTACTAGAATCTCCTCGTCAATCGAGAGTAACTTTTAGAGGAATTAGTCAACCAGTGCCAGCCAGGTTGATATCATTTATGAGTGCATTGAGGTTGATGCAAGGAGGATGTGAGGCTTATCTAGCCCACATCATCTATACTAGAGCTGAGTAGAATGTGTAGGACATTCTCGTAGTTAGGGAATTCCTGGATGTGTTTCCCACTGAATTACCTGGCTTACCTCCAAATTGGGAAACAGAGTTCACAACTGATTTAGTTCCAGGTTCTACTCCTATATCTATTCCTCCATATAGGATGGCACCTGTAGAACTGAAGGAGTTGAAGACTCAGCTACAGGAGTTGCTAGAAAAGGGTTTCATTAGACCTAGTGTTTTGCCTCGAGAGGAGCAACAGTTTTGTTTGTAAAGAAGAAAGATGGTACTTTGAGGTTATGTATCGATTATGGGCAACTGAATCGGGTGACAGTGAAGAACAAGTACCCGTTGCCTAGAATTGATGATTTGTTTGATTAGATGTAGGGAGCTTAGGTATTCACTAAGTTAGATTTGAGATTGGGTATTATCAGTTGAAGATAGCAGAGGCTGATTTACCTAAAAGTGCATTCAGGAGCAAGTATGGACACTTCGAGTTTTTAGTAATGCCGTTTGGGTTAACTAATGCCCTGGTAACATTTATGGCCTTGATGAATAAGTTGTTTTAGCCCTATCTGGACTGCTCTGTGATAGTGTTTATAGATGATATTTTAGTGTATTCGAAGAGCAGAGAAGAACAAGCTGAGCATCTGAGAGTGATTTTACAAATCATGAGAGAGAAACAACTGAATGCCAAGTTCAATAAGTATGAATTTTGGCTTGATCAAGTGGTTTTTGGGTCATATTGTGTTTGGAAAAAGTATACAAATAGAACTAAGGAAAATAGAAGCAGTGATAAAATGGAAGCTCCAAGAAATGTGACATAGATTCGGAATTTCCTTGGATTAACTAGTTATTATAGAAGGTTTGTCGAGGGGTTTTCACTGATCTCAGCCACTTTGACAAAGCTTCTGAGAAAAATGTGCCTTTCAGATGAAATGATGATTATCACAAAACTTTGAGGAGCTAAAGCATTAGTTAACTACAGCACCAGTGTTAGCTATTCCATCTGGATCTGGAGGGTATGTAGTGTACAGTGATGCTTCACACCAGGGGCTAGGATGTATACTAATGCAGTATGGCAGGGTAATAGCATATCCATTGAGACAGTTGAGGTCTCATAAGTTTAATTATCCGGTTCATGATTTAGAATTGGCTACTGTGGTATTTGGTTTAAAGATTTAGAGACACTACCTGTATGGTGAAACCTTTCAGGTATTTATTGATCATAAAAGTTTGAAATATCTGTTGAGCCAAAAGGAGTTAAATATGAGACAGAGATAGTGGATAGAATTGTTGGAGGATTATGATTGCACAATTAAGTATTATCCTAATAAAGCTAATATGGTAGCAGATGCATTAAGTAAGAAGTCCAATAGCAATATGGCTCAAGTACAATTATCGAGGTTGCCTAACCTGGTTCAATCGAGAGCACTGAATGTTGAGTTAAAATTGGGGCAAGAAGAGGCATTAATAACTACATTAAAGCTGAGACAAGTATTGCAAGAGAGAATCAGGAAAGCCCAGTGTAAGGATCCTATGATTGTGAAGTTAATTGAGAAGTTAAAAGTGCATCTAAATTCTGAATTTGAAATAAGAGATTATATATTGCAGATGAAATAGAGATTATGTGTACTCGATGTTAAAGATCTAAAAAAGGAGATTGTGGAGGAAGCATATGTAGCAGCTTATGCTACGCATCCTGGTACTACCAAGATGTATAACATGTTGAAACAATCTTTCTGGTGGCCAGGGATGAAGAGACAAATGGCTGACTATATGGCTAAGGTTTTGACTTGCCAACATATTAAAGCAGAGCATCAGGCTCTAGTTGGTAAGTTACAATCAATGCCTATTTTGGAGTGGAAATGGGAGAGAATCATGGTAGATTTTATAGTGGGTTTTCCAAGGACTCTGAGACAACATGATGCCATTTGGGTCATTGTTGATAGATTGACCAAGTAGGCTCATTTCTTGCCAGTGAGAGAGAGTAACTCACTAAATCAATTAGCTTATAAATATATGGATGAAGTAGTTGGATTACTTGGGGTTCTAGTGTCCATTATATTGGACAGGGATCCCAGATTTACTTTGAGATTTTAGGGTAGCTTACAGACAACTTTGGGTACCAAACTAAATTTTAGCACGACATTTCATCCCCAAATAGATGGTCAAAGTGAGAGAGGATTATTAAGACTGTTGAGGATATGTTCAGATCTTGTGTTTTGAAGTTTCAAGGAGCATGGGATATGTATATAGCTCTGATTTAATTTGCTTATAATAATCAGTATCACAGTATTATCGGTATGGCTCCATATGAGGCATTGTACGACAGGAAATGTCATCCACCTTTATATTGGGATGAAGAGGGTCAAAGGATTATCGAAGCTCCGGATTGATTCAAGATACTGTTGATAAAGTGAAGTTGATCCAAAGTAGAATTAAAATGGCACAAGACTGAAAGAAGAGTTATGTGGATCAACATAGGTGAGATATGGAATATTAGGTGGGAGATAAAGTATTTCTAAGAGTATCACCTTAGCGAGGTGTGTTGAGGTTTAGTAAGAAGGGTAAGTTAAGCCCGAGGTACATTGGTCTATATGAGATAATAGAACGAATTAGGCCACTAGCTTATAAGTTAGCCTTACTTTCTGAAATGGCACAGATACATAATGTGTTTCATGTGAGTATGATTATGAGATATCGGTTGGATCCAACTCACGTGATACTGACTTAGGAAATTGAAGTTTCTATGGATCTGGGTTATATTGAAGAATTGGTTAAGATAATTGGCTATCAGAATAAACAATTGAGAAATCGAGTGATCCTAGTGGTGAAAGTACTTTGGAGAAACCATTCAAGTAAATAAGCGACTTGGGAAACAGAAGAGTATATGAGAAAGCACTACCCCCAACTGCTTCATGAATCAGGTAAGAATTTCGGGGACGAAATTTCCTAAGGTGGGGAAAATTGTAATATCCCATTACCCTATTATACCCTATGATGCTTTACTTATAAGGGTTAATTAAGAATTTAAAAATGCACTTCATGTATTATATGGCATACACATGCTCGTGAATAATGTTATCAATAATGAAATAATTGTACATGCATTCATTGACATTTTTCGGGTATAATTCATTTGTAAATGCGATTAAAATGCAAATTGTAGATTAATTGTGTTAAAAATTTATTTAGTGATAATAGTTATTATTTCATAATTTATTGTGGAGATTTATAAAAAATTTGAGGTATTTTAGACTAGGAAAAAAATATTGAAATAAGAGACAAATTATTAGTTGATAAATGAAAGTAGAATTAAGAGTCAAATGACAGTAAAATTTTTTATAAATGATGTTGGAATTTAATGACATATGTCATTGAAATTATGGAGACAATTGGATTATAAATTGAAGTTAAATAGACTAGTTATTAGAAAGTGGTCTAAATGGGACCATAAGAAGGTGACAAGTGGCAGTGACATGTGTCACTACCACTCACCGCACATCCCTCACTCATGTTACTTACTCTTTAACTTAAAGAAAGATCACTTAAATGTTTTATCTTGCTTTCTTCTTCTATTTTGTGGCTTTCTTGTTCTCTTCTTCATTCCCTCGATTTTTACTCACGTAACCATCATTAACGTTATGACTTGCTCTTATCTTTTACTTACTACGCTCACCTTGTTGTCTTCTTCATTCTCACAAAATACCCAACCTAATCGCTCTTGGATGATGATGTACGTGGGTGACATAGAAGTTAGGGCTTCTTGTTGTATTTGAAGACATTGAAGAGAAATCAAGTAAGTAGCTTATTAATCTTCATGGTTTCTCTAAATGAAGCATTAATGATGGTAGTATAGTGTTTAATGATCATGATAAAGGAGTTGAGATATGGGTAATGTTGATGTTGCAATAAATAGATCCATGTTATGTTTTAATGTATTAATGGTATTTATAAGTTGTTTTAAGGAAAGATTGAGAGACTAAATGGTGATGAAGAGGGTGCTGGAAAATGGTAGTTATAACATTTCCACTTATTAAGCTTCTGTCTTTTAGCCATAACTTGTTCTGTAGTTATTCAAATGAGATTATTTTTTATTTAGATTAAACTAGAGACATATGGCTATATTTTTCATGAAGACATCAAATTTGAATTCTGTCATTAAGAGTCCCAAAAATTGACATGAAGTTGAGAACTATATGTAGTAAATTTGTGGATGAATATATCTATTTGTTTCATGTTTTGTGAAAATGAAAACCATAAATGATGAATTGTATATAGATGTTATGAATTATGAATTAAGGGTTTAATGAAAGTGAAAGTTAGGCTAACCAAGATATTGAGCTATGTCTTGAATTTAGATGAATTAAGATGATAATTAAAAGTGAACTAAAGAATGAGAATTGGAGTTGAATATGTGTAAGAATTTGGTGTTGAAAGTGTATAAGAATATGTTCTGTTTTGATGTTTGTGATCAATCTTGGAATTTGATTTTTGTGTGAATAATATTGAGCTGAAATAGATTTATGAATGGAGAGTAAATGATGGTGTATTAAGCTAGAAAAGATATACTAAGCAAAAAAGGTGAACTAGGATGAAAATGATGATGAAGTGTGCTAGATATTGTTGATGGAGTGTTTTACTCGATAGAAATTAGTATTTTGGCCATAACGTGATCTGTGAATGTCTAAATTGGATAGATTTTAATTTTTAGTAAACTAGAAGCATATGGATACAATTTTCATGAAGAAATATATTTTGAATTCTGTCCTTACAGGTCCTGAAATTTAGCTTGAATTGAGTTCTGGAATAGGCAGTAGCACTACCCTTGACTCAAATTGTGTCCATTTGTTATTGAATAAACTGCATTTATAGAGCCGTAATTAGACAAAGTTTTCTTCACAAAGGTTGTATTTTATTCTCTTATCTTTCAAATAATATAAATTTCATAATTTTTGAATGTGGTAATTGAGAGATATGAGTTGTATAATTTGACAGCATGATCATGTACAAGCCAAAGTTTCAAATGTGCTCAGTTTGTAGTATTTTGAACATAACTCATTGAATATTGAATCAAATTTTTTGATTTTGGTGTCATTAGAAACTTAAGACATGGGAGAACAATTTTCCAAAAGGAAGTGTTGCCAAATTACTTCACTTTACTAATGATAATAATCATACAAAAAGTAGACCCGAAACTATGTTTTTAGACAAGTGGATTGTTAAATTGAGTATTAATATATGAATGATTAATTTGACAAGAATAATGATAAGGAACCCGGAATTGTCATGAACATGCATTGTATGTATTTAGTATACATTAATGTGCATAAATAAATTCATAATTGTGTCGAATTATGATGTGTGTATGTATGATATGTTTTAGAGGAGCACATTGAGCGACATCATCCAGATGTTGCCGGGACTTCAAGGCAATAAGCTAAAGGGAGCATCTGTGAGTCAACCTAGATGATCTTCCTAGGATTGTTTGATTTATTCTTTTTAACTTTCAATTGTTGAACTGATGTGATCTGAATATGAATTCTGGACTTTAATAGTTTGAGGAGCTTAATAGTAGGGAATGTATTGGAAGTGTTATATTTGCATCTGACATTTGAATGATGTATGTTTGCCACTGAATTTTGAATGCTCAATGAAAGTTGAATGCCAAACTGAGGTTCGATGAATATGATTTTCTGTCTGTGCATCATAAGTGAATGCTATTCATAAAATATTCTATTATTTGATGCATTTCATAAAATGAATGCTCAGATAAAGGCGTTGTGATTAGAGTAGCCAGTTTGAAATAGCTATCAGCTCAGTATTCTGCACGTAGAGCTCTGCTTCGTGATTTCTATTCTGACTAAGCCCAATAGGCCAGTATCTATTTCTATATTTTAAAAGGCACTCGGTCATAACAAATAATAACAAATCTGGAGTCTCATATGCATCTGCATTTGAACATTTATGATTATGAAATATATGCTTGTGAATTCTTTTCTGAAGTTATGATGTGAAAGTGATATTTCATGATAATGTGTCTGATTGGGATATACAAATTTTGAAAGAATGTATGTGATGTGTATGAAATTCTTTATGTCTTATTTGATTGTTGGTTATATGATATTTGTGTTTTGTGCCTAGAGTGAGATCATTAATGATGGTTCGCTCATTGAATTCACAAAACTCATCCAAAATTGCACCGTGGACAGGAGACCTAGATTTCTAAGATCTTCTAAAAGAACTTTTTGGACTAGACATGGCTCAAAGGTCTGTCAGCTGGCAATCGAGGAGTTATAGTTGTTTTTAAGTAGTTAATATATGCCATGTAGAACTTGTGTATATTGATTGTAAATATTGGATTTTGACGACTTAGTGTAAAATTTTATGAATGAATGAAATGCAAAGTTGAGGTTTTTAAATATTGTATTTTGTGACTTTTACATACATAGTTGATGCTATGATTGAGTTGGATATGTTGCCATGTTATAAAGTGAAGGTGAGATAGTTAACATGCCATTATTATAGATTATATGTTGAAATGTCCTCAGGATATCCCGGTATGTAATTTATGGTAGTGGGGTTGTTACAGTATTGCTTCCTATGATTGTAAAGGCTCATAAATTTGAGTTAACCAACATAAAAGGTCATTTAATGCATAAGCCTGAACAAAGGATAACAATAATCTTCCTTCTTCCCAATTTGCTGAGCAGTCCAATTTCTATAACTGATTATAACAGAAACTATGAAAATCCCATGTGGATACACCATTAAAAAAAGTAAAAAGGACCACCCATCTCAAAAAGTACAAAAAGAAGGAAAAAGAAGAAAAGAAAAAGACCAGAAATTTTGAAACAAAGTGAAAAGAACATTGACTGATTACAAAAACAAAACTTACAAAGCCCTAGCATACTGTTTATTAGCCTCCAAGAATTTAAGAGAGTCCTGATATGAGGACTTGGTCAATTGGTAATACATAATCTTCATCTCTCACTAACAAAGATGTTTTCTCCAAGAAATCAAACCCATAAAATAAAACCAGACCAAGGAGTTCTCATCTCTCTCCACCTTTAAAACTCTTTTTTGGGGGTACTTAGAAAGTCACTATCTCTATGTTTTTGTGCAAAGAGAAGAACCTAAAATGGTTAGAGAAAAAGAGCAAGCTTACAAGAAAGTATGCGAGATTCATGGAAGAAATGAAAGCGAGAGAGTGGCAGAGCATACCTCAGCCTTTAAGAATCCAAAGGCCCGATCTAAGATAAAGATGTTCCATGAATTAACAAGGGAAAGAAAGAGTTAAGGCAGGAAGCAAAATCTAGGAAAGACAAGGAATAAGCTTGGCTGAAGCGAATTAAGTTAAGGAATGGATTTTTTGTTTAATTAAAACGAGTTAAAATGTCGACGTTTTATTTCAGGCATAGAATAGGACCAGCGTTAGTGGCACAGGTGATCTGGTGCCTCTCGTAAGCCATCATTTTAAAGCTGTCATATAGTAGCTATCAAGATTACATCTTTTTTTATTATTTAAATGCACTTTTTCTTTTCAACTAATGCCTCTGTTGTCATTCATTTAAAGGACCCTAACTCAAATAAAATGACTATCATATACATTTTACTATTTCTTTAGATCATTTTTCAACCCTACTTACTAAATCATTCAATGTAATAAAATTTTACCAATGGTTATTTATTAAATGTCGAACCTTCACAGACAAAAGAAAGACACTCAAGAAAAAACTAGATATTGTGCGCTAAAGTATATAGTAAAAAGAAAAAGATTAATGATAGGCCTTGTATAATGATATGACAAAAACTTTTTAGTCGTATGCCGTCTATTTCAAACTACAAACTGTAAGGATTTTTAATCAAACATGTTGGATTATACGTGTATAATTGTGTATAAAGGCTATCATATAAAGTTGAGCTTAATTAATTAAAATGATCTAATATGGTTATTGTATTTTAGGCTTTATGTATCTATTTTAAGTGTGGGTTTTATATATGTAGAGATCGGGTTTGTAATTTCTAATTTTATAATGCGCCAAGTTAGAAATTAGATTAGGGTTTTAGCCTAATAAAAGTGGTTATGGTCCCCAAATTAGACGTATGCATAATCCTTTTCTAACATCCCATCATCAGAGAGAAAATAGAGAATTAAAGGAAAACTCTAGAGAAAAGTCTACTTTCTAATTTGGAAGGCAAAATCGCAAGAATCCAGTGTAGATTTCACAATGAATTCACGTATGCTTCCGTTTTTATTAATTCTTGATGATTTGATATGAATGAATCCTAACTTTAAGGGGACTAACAAAATCCAAAAAGTGGTAACAGAGACTTGTTCATAATTGGGTCATCAAGAATGGTTTTTTTTCTTCTGTTATCTTGAAATCGTTTCTATATATGGATTTGACTAGTTCTATGGATCTGGTTAATAATTTTTTCTACGATATTCAAAGAAAAAGGAAACATGTGGTGACAGTAAGCTATATTGGAAAGGTGGTTTTAAAAACTTTTAATCTTTACACGAGAAGGGTCTGTCATCCATTTCTAAATAAAAGCCATAACCTTTCTTGCTTTAATAAATCCTTAGACCTTTGGATAAAGAGAAGAATCACCTTTAATGGCTTTTAAGTACATTTCATCGCTTTTAATAACGTTTCTGTTGTCTTTTAATAAATAAGCTTTAGTTTAAGTTTTGACCATTAGATAATGCCCAAAAACTACTTATCTTTCAAAGCATTAAACATAAGTTCTTGTGCCTCACTCTATTTAAAACCAACATCTGTTTTAATGATTTCAGTTAATGGCGCAGCGATAGTGCTAAAATCTTTCAAAAACTGCCTATAAAAGGTAGCCAAACCATGAAAACTATGCACATCACCAACAGACTTAGGAGTAGGCCAATCTCTGATAGCCTTAACCTTCTCCTTATCAATATGAACACCATGGACAGAAATTTTTGGATCGCGTATGGCCCAAAGTATTCACAATACACTGCGGAAAGACCATAACACAACATAATGTATAACCGAAAAC
>JANZXR010374675.1:0-18580 GCA_027575705.1 Erythroxylum echinodendron
ATCTTTTCTTAATTAGTTACTGCACAAATTTTTCATATTCATAGTTATTTTGGTCACATTAAATTGGGAGTTGTTTACAAATTTATATAATTTTTTTTAAAATTTATTTAAATTAATTTTAATTTCCTCAAAATTTCACTCAACTCGATTTTAAATATTGTTAGCTAGTATAGATTTAAAATTTTCTCATAATCCCTGTGGACACGACTCGGTTTTTACGGATTTATTACTTATTTCGACAACCGTGCACTTGCGGTTTACGACCATCATTCATTCAGATCACATGAGCTAATAGATCATAAGGAGTTTATTAAGTAAAAGGGACACGCAAACTAAAATTCTGGGATAAAAATGAATGAAAAAAACTACAACTACTCATTAATAACTAATACCACTATTCTTTTTTCTTTTTCTTCTTTTTCTGATTTTTTTCTTTTCTTTCTTTTTCTCTTTTTTTTTGATGTTTTTTAATAACGCTAAGAACATGGGAAAACAATAAGAATAAGAGGAAATAATAAAGACATGAGTAGAGTACTTATAAAAATACCTTAGAAAACAATATAACACCAAAGTCCCAAATTACTCAATACTTCATTCAACTTGTGAAGGGGAAAAGCTAATGGGGTTTTTGGGTTTAAAAATAAGGTGATTGATTGAAAACAAGGATAAAGGCTCAAACGTGTTTGCAAAAGGAAAATAACTAGGTGGTTCAATTTTAAGCTAAGGGTGTAAAAACAAAGAAGGCCTTAATCAATTCCATATCCCGTGTGATCAAATAAATTCAAGCCGGTTCTATGCAAGTTTTGAAGGCAACATGAATAGAGGAGCATCAAACAATTCAAAGAAATAGCATGACATAAAATTGATTTCATTAAGGTTCAAACTTCGCTCACAGGTTTAATTCAAGAATTCATCTTAATTTCACAATTTACTTCCTCACTCACATGTCAACATTTTGACTAAGCTTATAAAATCAATTATTGCAATTAATCAACATGATTCACCTTAAAACTCACTTAGCCCAAGTTAATTTCATGCATAAACCCAATCTCATCCAAACTACTATGACAAAGCTTTATGGATTAACATGAAAAAATCATGCAAAAATCACAAAAGTCACACAAAAATCAAACAATATTCATACACCAAAATTCCAATTCTTTCCCCCACACTTAGACCAATATTGTCCTCAATGTTAAAGAAGCATAAATATAAAGGAAAAAGTTAAAGAAAGCTTCTCTATTATGGAGGTGCCGAAATCAAGGTGTTGGCATATGTGGCGGTTGAAATCCTTCGTACTCCCAGTAGGCCATCAAATTGTGGTCCAAACGGTTCATTGTCCTTTTAAGCCGACTGAGATGAGCATCCAAATCGATGTGTTGTGGTGGAGGTTGGTTAGGTTCGGCTGGCAGTGCCCGGCGTTGTTCGGCTGGTGGTGCCTGGCATTGTCCGGTTGAAGTTCTTATTGTTGGGAAAATAGTTGGGCCGGGAGCAGTAAAAGCAAGTTGACCATGGAGAAGGTCCACAATACCCATCCTGCAGAGACAATCTAAATCCAATGGCTCTATGCCACAAGCCACATTCATATTAGTGTTGTCAAGATCTAACACTTTCAAATTAACCACTAATTGTGTGATATAAGACTTAAGAATCAAAGGTTTAGACTTCTTTTTCAAAACAACATGAAACTGTGTCATAAACCTAAAACCCAAGTTAACTGGAATATACCTATCCATGCACCACAAAAAATAAAATTCGGCCTTCGACAAGGTACCTGTAGCATCCTTTCGACCAGAAAAATTAAATGCTAGCAACCGATGGATAATTTTGAAAACAGGATTCCGAAGAAGGGAACTTTTAGAAAGGCTAGCATTATAAGGATGGGTGTCAACAGGCCATTGATGCCATAACTCTGTAGGATTAAAATCGGCATGAAAATCACATTAAGAATTGATAAATAACTCAGTCTCAGTTTCAATAGTAGAAAGAAATCCCAAAGCAACATTATATTCAGCAATTGAACATGCAAATTCCTGCCTCATCAATCTAAATTCAACAGCCTCTTTCGTATATATATCAAAAGTTTTATCACAGTTGAATTGGAAAGCGCTATAAAATTCTAATGTTAATTCAACGAAGGCAAGGCAATCTATTCGGACAAAAGCACTCTATCCAATGGGACCCATCAATTGCATAAAAGAGTCATATACACGTAGAGCTTTAAAGGTATCAGAATGAATAGACTTACAGGGGCAAATCTGTCGTTGGTTGAGCTGCTCGAATCGGGCTGTATCGTCGGGAACCGAAAAGGACGTGCAGCCTGCTACCTTAGTGGATAACTTACTTCGGGTTTCAACATCTTTACCCCTCCTTATCCGTAATCGTGTACGTGGTGGTAGAGGATGGGATGTTGGTGTTGGAGTTAGGGCTGGAGGTGTGTCGGTGATTTGTGAAGAGGGTTGAGGTGGGGAGACATCAGCGGCAGACCTTATGAGTGTGGGAAGCCTTCAGGAGTCACTCTTCTTCCTGGGCATTGTGCCAATCTATAGAGAGTGACCTGCAAAATCAAAGACTGACGCAACACCAAAGCAAAGAAGAAGATTGAATGGGTGTGTGGGTAATGGCAGATGAGAGATGCGTGAGGGTTAGATATGATGGAATTTATGGACTAAGGTGTAGTGTGATGGAGTAGTAGCAGGGAAAAGAAAACAGAGAGGGAAAATAAAGAGGGAAAGAAAACAGGGGGGAGGTTGGCAGTAACCTGAAATTTTTGGGTTTTAATTTTTTTGAAATTTTTTAAAGGAATTTTTTTTATTAATAAAACTGGCAGAAGTAAATAAATAAAAATTGTAAAACGAATTGCCAACTAAATGAGACCATATACTAAAAATAAAAACTGTGAAGGAAATAATAAAGATAAACCTGAACAATTTACGAAGTTCCCCGAACATACTTCTTTAAAGTCGTTAGCTGGACCTGTGTCGTCACTTACCGATTTAGAAATAGGTTGGAGATACCAACTCTATTTCATCCACTCACTCGATCGAAGGATTTTCATAATACGGCTTTAAACGATGTCCGTTAACCTTAAATACCTTAGAGGTATCTACGCTCTGAATTTCTACCACACCATAAGGAAAAACGTTAGTAACAATGAATGGTCCAAGCCAACGAGATCGTAATTTTCCTGGAAATAACTTTAGCTTTGAATGATAAAGAAGAACTTTTTTCCGATGGAAAATGTTTCCTAGAAATCATTTTATCATGAAAAGCCTTAGTTTTTTCCTTGTAAATTTTCGAATTGTCATACGCCTCAATACAAATCTCTTCTAATTCTTGCAATTGCAGCTTCCTACTGGTACTAACCTCTAATTGATCCATATTCAACTGCTTCACAGCCCAATAAGCTCTAGGCTCAATTTCTATAAGTAAATGACAAGGCTTGCTGAAAACTAACCTATAAGGCGACATACCTATAAGAGTTTTGTACGCAGTTCAGTATGCCCATAGAGCATCGTCCAATTGAAGACTCCAATCTTTTCGATTTGGATTTACCCCTTTTTCTAGTATAGACTTGATCTCTCTATTGGATACCTCAGCTTGCCCACTTGTATATGGATGGTAGGCGGTAGAGACTCGGTGTGTGATACCGCATCTTTTCATCAACGCTTCAAAAATCTTGTTGCAAAAATGGGTCCTTCGATCGCTAATGATGGCTCGAGGCATTCCAAACCTGACAAAATATTTTATTTAGCATTGTCAGATGTCGTAGCCTTAGCTTCAACCCATTTCGCAACGTAGTCTACTGCAAACAAGATATAATTCTTACCAAAAGAGGAAGGAAAATGACCCATAAAGTCTATTCCCCAAACATCAAAAATCTCACATACCAGAATGTTCGTCATTGGCATTTAATTCTTTGATCCCAAGTTACCTGTTCTTTGACAACGATTGCAAGACTTGCAAAACATATAAGAGTCATAAAATAACTTAAGCCAAAAAATTCACATTCTAAAATTTTACGAGCAATTCTTTTAGGACCGAAATGTCTCCCACACACAGATGAATGACAAAATTGCAAAATAGATAGAATTTCATCATCTGTTACTCATCTCCTAACAATCTGATCAGAACAAAATTTCCAAAGGTGAGGCTCATCCCAAACATAATATCTAGCCTCTCGCTTGATTTTATCTCTCTCAGCTCTAGATAAATCACTAGGTAAAGACTAGGGTTGCTAAAAAGTTCACTATGTCTGCATACCAAGGAATTACCTGTTGCATCGTGAAAAGGCTCTCATTCGGAAATTTTTCGTCAAGGACATCTGGCGTGGTACTCGATGTGATCCTGCTTAAGTGATCAGCTACCAGATTTTCTGCTCCTTTCTTGTCGCAAATTTCCATATCGAATTCTTGGATTAGTAATATCCATTGAATCAATCTTGGCTTGGCTTCTTTCTTGTTTACCAAATATTTTAACGCTGCATCGTCCGAGTAGATGATCACCTTCGTCCCTAACAAATATGACCGAAACTTTTCCAACCCGAAGACGGCAGCTAAAAACTCCTTCTCCGTTGTGGAATAATTTCTTTGAGCGTCATTAAGTGTCATAGAAGCATAATAAATAACATGGGGTTCTTTGTCCACTCTTTGACCAAGCATAGTGCCAATTGCATAATCCTACTCAACTCGAAGTGCATGTCCCATCGTGGTGGCTGAATTATTGGCACTGTAGTAAGTCGCTCCTTTAACTCATCAAACGCTCGTCTATATGGCTCGTCAAAATCAAACTTCTCCTCTTTTTGGAGCAACCTACACATAGGTTGCGCAATTTTGGAGAAGTCCTTGATAAATTGCCGATAAAATCATGCATGAACAAGAAAGGAATGAACTTCCCGCACATTGCAGGGTAAGATAAAGATCGAATAACATCTATCTTGGCCTTATCGACTTCAATTCCCTCGAAGAAATAGTGTGGCCTAAAATAATACCTCGATCAACCATGAAATGACAATTTTCATAATTTAAAACCAAATTAATTTCAATGTAACGTTTTAGTACTTTTTCAAGGTTGATAAGGCATGTTTCAAAAGACTCCCCATACACCGTGAAATCATCCATAAAAATTTCCACGCAATTTTCCACCAAATTGGAGAAAATACTTACCATACACCGTTGGAATGTCGCAGGTGCATTGCACAATCCAAATGGCATTCGTCGGTAAGCAAAGGTGCCGAATAGACATGTGAAGGTTGTCTTTTCCTGATCCTTAGGTGCCACCAAAATCTGGTGATATACTGAATAGCCATCTAAACAACAATAGTGAGATTTTCTTGCAAGTCTTTCAAGCATCTGGTCAATAAATGGAAGTAGAAAGTGATCTTTTCTAGTAACTGAATTAAGCTTCCGATAATCTTTGCATACCCTCCAACCATTTTGGACACAAGTTGGAATTAACTCACCATTGCTATTTTCAATTACCTTTACACTAGTTTTCTTCGGAACTACCTGGACTGGACTTACCCACTTACTATCCAAAATCGGATAAATGATGCCCACGTCAAGAAGCTTCAGAATCTCTTTCTTCACTACTTCCATCATGGGTGAGTTTAGATGACGTTGTGGTTGCCTCACCTCCTTCGCCTCATCTTCCATCAAAATTTGGTGCATGCAGATGGTGGCACTAATTCCTTTCAAATCAGCTACCGTCCAACCGAAAGCTTCTTTATTCTTCTTCAAAACTTAACAAGCTAGTTTTTCTGCAAATCCAAAAGTTGATTAGAAATAATTAGAGGCAATGTATCCTTCTCACCTAAAAAGATGTATTTTAGATGACTAGGTAAGCTCTTCAATTCCAATAGTGGTGGGCTGGTCAATGATGGCAGCAACTTGTCTACCCCTTTTGACGTTTCCATAGATGTGAGCTGATGGGAGAAAGCTTTGGTGGTCTTCAAGCCAAGTGATATTTCAATTGGTTCACCATCTAACGTTATTTCCTCCCTTTCTTGCCAATGAGATACGTTATTCAATTGTTCATTAAAGAATAACGATCTCCATCTCCTTGTGAAGCTAACGTTTTCTCCCTTAATGGACCAGGTGACGCAAGGTCTTCATCTCCTTGCCATTGTTATGCCTCTTCCATTAATTCTGTGTCATCGTTTTCTACCAACATTCAATTCTCCTGCATCCATCTGTCAATAAAATCTAAAAAAACAATAGATTGTTCATCATCTGGAATTTTCATGGTAGTATAAATATTGAACTTAATTAAGTCACCATCGAATTCCATAGTTAACGATCCATCATGAACATCTATTTTGGTTCTAGTTGTTTTTAAAAACGGCCTTCCAAATAAAATCGGAGTGGAGGAAGATGTGTCATCCGTGCCTATCTGCAAAATATAAAAATCAGCCGAAAAAGCATGTTTCCTACTTGAAACAATATGTCTTCTAACACACCTTTCGAGTAAGCATTTGAGCGATCCGCTAATTGAATCACTATGTTAGTTTCTTTAAGAGGTCCAACATTCAAAGATTTATACACATCGTATGGTATAACATTAATGGACGCACCTAAATCTAACATAGCTCTTTCAATCCGCAAATTACCAATTTGACATGGGATACTAAACATACCTGGATCTTGATATTTCAGTGGAAGCTTTTTCTTTTGTAACAATGCTGAAACGTTTTCTCCTAATTGAACCTTTTCATCGAACTTCAATTTCCTCTTTGATGTACAAAGCTCCTTAAGGAATTTTGCATATCGTGGAATCTGTTTAATTGCATCAAGGAGAGGAATATTTACCTGAACTTTTCGAAAAGTTTCCAAAATCTCCTTCTCTTGTTCTTCTTTTTTCACTTTTGCAAATCGACTTGGAAAAGGAGGTGGTAGCATATTGTTCTGCGCTCTTTTTTGCGTCAATTCATGAGGGGATGGTGTGTGCGTGATTTCTTCCTCCATTTCCCTTTTGGAAATTTCTGGAATTAGTTCCGGTAATTCTTTACCACTCTACAAGGTGATGGCCTTTGCACTTTGCCTAGGATTAACCTCTAGTTGCGCTAAAAAATTACCAGAATTTCGTGCTTCCATTCGATTGACGACAGCTACAATTTGATGTAACGGGGTTTCGAAATTCCTTTGTTGATTTTCTAAATTTTGGATACTTACTTCAATATTCCGCTAAAATGTCAAAGTGTTAGTCGTCAAAGTGTGCACTATGTCTTCCAAAGAGGACTTACCTTCGGCAGTTGACATTATATTTGGATTTTGACGCGGAACATATGGTTATCTATATGGCTGGAAATTTGCGGCTGCTTGTTGTCCTTGAGGATTCCCATATCGCAAATTCAAATGACTGCGCCATCCCAGGTTATAGGTATTAGAGAATGGGTCATACTTCCTTTGATTTCGTCTAGCAAATCCTCCCACGGCATTCACTTGCTTTGCGTTTTCTTCCTGCAAAACTGGACATAAATCAGTAGAATGTCCTAACATTGAGCATATATCATATAGCTTAGCTTCTTCTTTCCTCGTGACCGCTAATTGTCGCTCCAAGGAAATGAGGTCATCCAATCTCTTTTCCAACGAGGTTGCACTAATTTCATTCACGCCCTTGGACCCATGTCCAGTACGGATTCCGAATTATTGCATGTTGGAGGCCATGTTTGCGATCAATTCTCTTGCGGTCGCTGGCGTCTTATCAACCAACGTACCACCGTTTGCAGCGTCGATCATGCTCCTATAAGAAAGTAAAAGTCCCTCGTAGAAATATTAGATTAGCAACTGTTCTGTTATTTGGTGGTGCGGACAGCTGGCGCATAATTTCTTGAATCTCTCCCAATATTCGTAGAGTATTTCTCCCGTGTGTTGACAAATTCTGCAAATCTCTTTTCAAATATTAGCTACTCTCGAGGCTGGAAAATACTTTTCAAAGAAAAGCCTCTTCATTTTGGCCCACGTTTCTACGTTTTCTCTGGCTGAATAATATAGCCAATCTTGCACATCGTCTTTAAGGGAAAATGGAAAGGCTCTCAGCTTAATCTACTCTTCCGTCACATTTTTCGGCTTTATGCCATGCAAACTACGTCGAATTCCTTCAAATGCTTGTATGGGTCTTCTTTCGGTAAACCCCTGAAAATAGGTAATAGATGAATCAGCCCAGATTTTAATTCAAAAGTATTGTTATCACCTAAATTCAGGAAATTGATGCAATGCGGCTGTTGTGCGCCGGTTGGTGTGGCTAGTTCGCAAAGGGTGTAGTTTGCAGCTATTCTATCCATTCTTTGCATCTCTTTTGCTGTTTAGTCTCTTTCCTCAGTCTTTTCGCTGTCTTTTCGATCTCATGATTGTACTGTAAATTATCTAATTGGTTTGAACGCGTAACGTACATAAACCTTCAAAATTTCCCGACAATGGCGCCAAAATTTGGTACTGCTGTCGCCTGCAACCAAATTAAAAAGAAATCACTTCCATTAAAATAATTTAATGTTGTAGCGGTAAGCGGATAACGTTCCCACGAAGAATCTTGCGGTAATGAAATTATGAATTCAAATAGCACAAATAACAAAAATAAAAAACAGGGTTTTGTCACAGCAACATCAGAAAATTATAAGAAAAATCACAATTAGGAAGCAACAATTAAATATGAAAAATCAATGAGAAAATACCTTGGTTTTAGGTCACCGATGTTATCATGCTATCATGGATCTTCGATATAAAATTGCAATCATTAATAAACATTCATTGGGGAAATTTCTCTTAAGTGTAATGACTAGGAATATGTATCCTAGCACTTTTATTAATCAACAACCTAGATACGATCATAAGTATAATTGAATAATAGCATTAAGAACCAAGAACCAATGAACAAGCGAAATACATGTACTACATGCAATCAATCAAGAGACTATCTTCTTAGAATTTCCGACTCTAACGTAGAGAAGTTAATCCCAATTGCTACTTGTGATTACCGAAACTGAACATCATATTTCGTTAATCTAGCGATTGAACTAATTAATCTCTAGTTGCACACTTAAAAACTAATGAATTCAATTAGAAAGAATAAATCTGAAGATATCCAATGTTTATTAACAAAAAAAAAACTATTCAAAACATCTCACCATAATAACAGATAATATGGATCTCTTGAACCAAGACAAAAAGTCTAGCTACTCATAATAGAATCAAAAACAAAAGTAATAATAATGTAATAAGTCTCCATCCCTGGTTCTTTAATGAAGAATACGAAAACACCAATTGAAAGTATGCAGAAATCTTAAAAACAGAAAAAACGGCAGCAGCCCCTAAAGAGTCGTTCTTCACGTATTCTAAAACCTAATACATATATGTGCGTCAATCACCAACCCTCCTTTTTGATGTTTATCTCTTCGTTATCTTCTCTTGATTCTCTCCAGATAATGCAGTCTTCTATTTTCGATAGGTAACTCCCTTAAAAGATGGCTAGATAATCTTTAAAGATTGTGTTTAGTTTAAATTTGACTTCTGGAATTTTATCTGCAGATTTATTCCCTCCTTAGGCGTGCCCACGCTTAGTCACTGAATTGCTGTCAGAGTGAGAATTTCATATTTTCTTCATTCTTTTGCATCTTTTTGATTCCATTTCGTCTCTAAGGTGTTGAAAACCATCTATAAACAATTGTAAGATAATTCCATTAATTTCGAATAATAATTTCAACACATTAACGATAATTAAGTCCAAAATAAGTGCAATTTAATGACTTAACACATGTTCAGACAATGCATACAATGGAAGAGTTTGAACTATGGCATAAAAGTCTCTCATAAAGGCTAGAGCATTTTCACTTGGCATTCCATTAAATTGTGACAGCATCGATAGATGAATCTGCTTTAGCTTATAATTCCTTGTTGCAATCGAATGCAAGAAGGGTTGCTAGCAATGAACGGCATCTGATAATCTCTAATACTTCTCACCACAGGATTAACAATGGTTCAGCCTGATTTCCTCTATTGAATTGTTCATTCCCCATCTCTTTCTCTTCATCTAGAATTGGATTTTGATTATTATTTGCCATCTCTCTTCTTCTTTCAGCATTGTTCCTTCTACAAGTGCGTTCAATTTCAGGGTTCAATTTAATTAACTGATCGTCATTCAAATTTCTTGAATGCCTTAAGTGCATACAGCTCCCAAAATAGAACCAAGAGAAAAGAGTTTAAGAGTGGTTAATGAACGAAAAATTAAGGTAATAAAAATTAAAAAATAACTAGAATTATTAGCAGTAAATATAAATTAGTCCCCGACAACGGCCCCAAAAACTTGATCGACAAAACATGCAAGTGCACAGAGTCGTTCCTAGTTCTTACACAACAAGTATTCCAAGGTCGTATCCCACAAGGACTAAAATACTCACTACTAAATTAATCCTAATTATGTGAACTAAAAAGATAAGAAACTTAACAGTTGATTTGGTTTGAGCAAGCAATAAATTGTAAATACTGTAATTAAACAAACAAGAGAAATTTGATGATTGAGACTTAGGGCTTCGGGATTCACTAATTTAAGAGATTGATCGATAAATCATGGAATTAATTGAATGACAAGTTATAATAACAATTGGTATAAACCAGCTAGCACCTTCACATGGAACTCTAGGGGGCAAGGATCCATTGGTGCTTCCAAATGGACTTATAACAAGGAGCAGAGCTAAGAAGTTTGGAGCGACTGTTGGAATGCACATCCAAGAGCAGGTGACAAAGGAGCTGACGGATCTTGCATTGGACAAGTGCTTAATAGAGCTTGAAGGCACACCTAAGTTACTCTCTGTGCTTAGTGTGGGAGTTGAAGATGGAGCTGCTTGAAGAATTGGAGTTTCAGCCTATTTGATTTGGCTTTCAGTGGGCTTGTATTCTAGCCCATATTTATCTTTACTTGTTTTTATTAGTTTTAGACCCTGATGTAAGCTTAATGGGATTGATGACATTAAATTTATCTTTATATTTGGCCCATAGGTAGCTACACATGTTGGGCTTGTCTTTTTATTACATTAGGCCTTGTTTGAGCTTAATTAGGTCATGTTTAGTAAGGGCCTAAGGGAGTTACGGGATTCTCTTGTTTAGGCCTTTAGGAGATAGTTTTCCCACTACCTATGGGATTAGGAATTAGTGGGAATCAACCTATTTAAGGAGATTTCAATTGAAATTAGGGGGAGTCAGTTTTTTATAAAAATTATTGCTTTATGCGTATTCTGCTATTGGAGAGGAGTGAGACTTGCTTTTCTTTAATTGCATCACGAATTCAGACTTACTTATCAACTCCTATTGAGGCGTTCTTCTTATTCGTACCCACCAAAATCCTTCCGTTATAAGTGTTTCAGCTTTCCTAAGCTTGGGGAGCTTTAGAGGGTGAGTTTGCTGAATCTTTGGTTTTCATATCATCTTGTGCAACGGGGTTTGCAGTTGCTTGCCCTAGGGTTCCGCGTTAACAATTGCACAAATTCACTTATATTCTCTCTCAAGACATACAAGAATACCCAACTAGTTGATTACCATCTCTCAATGTGAAACCTAACTAGTCAAATTTATTAAGAACAAGCAACCCTAAGTTATCACACTAGTTTAGGCTATTCCTATCTCTAAATCTAATGTGTTTATCTTCCTACTACACAAATAATACTTCACCTCTCAGTCCATCATATGATTCCTAAGATTGCATCTATGGTGATCAAGCATAGAAACAACAATGAAGCTCAAGAAAGATAAATATAACCCAAGAAATTTCTGTCAACATCAATCAATCCATAAAACATCAATAAATCCCCAAAATGGGCTACATCCCTAACCATAAATGGGGTCTATTTCCAAAACATAATAAAAGAATCTGAACAAATAAAGACAAGCAACGTCTAAGATAGGGTAGAGAGAGAAAGTTGAAAGAACACAAAACAAGCTTACTTCAGTCTTCCTTCTTACTCTTCTTTTCCTATTTTGGGTGCCTCCAATCTCTTTGCCTCGTTTTTAGTGACAGAACCCCTCATTAGATGTCTAAAATGAGTATATATAGTGTCTTGGAGTCAAAGAAACCTAGTTTTTACTAAACAAGGGAATAAAGATCGTAACAGTGCTGACAAAGTCCATTAAGCGGACCTTCTCGGGTCTCCAAAGCAGTTTTGGACAGTGAATGTCGTTAAGTGGACATTGTATCTGCTAAGCGAATATTCAAGGGTTTTTCAGCCTTCCTTCCCGCTCAAGTCTGTTTGGAGGGACATTATGTCCGCTGAGTAGACATACACTAGGTGCCTTCAAAAATGTGCACTTTTGACCTTTTCGAAGGCCAAATCTCACCTTGGGATCTTCACAGAAGTTGTAGAACTTGGAGGCCTCTTCGAAACCGTACCTGAACGGCCTTAATCTAAAATCCACAGAGAAAGTTATGCCTTTTGTCCCCAAATCTATCCAAGTCCTATCAAGCAATAAAGTTGAATTGTGTGAGAATTAACCAAATAAAGCTCAAAATTCACATGTCAAATTGGTTCCAATTTATCCCAAAATCATATATAAACAATTTGACTTATCACACTTCAAATTAGGGTTTACTTTATATATTTTGTTTGATGTTAAGGTAAGAAAGTAATATTTTGTGAGCCACCCTAAGCTCTTTGCCTTTATATTCATCCTTTTTCATAGTGAAGCTCTCCTCCTCTGCCCGTAGTTTTCTCCCCAATTTAGGGTTTCCACGTAAAAGCTGTGTGTTGTTCTTTTGTTTATATTATTTTCTATTGTGTTTTGTCTTTACAGAATGGTATGAGACCAAGGTTCATTGATTGCATCAATGGTAAACATGAAGTATGATATTTAGCTAGTAGATCGCAACACCAGGTTCTCATTGTGGCAGGTTAAGATGCGTGCTAAACTAGCACAGATGGATTTGGATGATGCATTATTAGGGTTTAATAAGATGTTGTCATCTTGGACCTCGAAGGAGAAACATCATAAGGATCACAAAGCTCTATCACAGATGCATCTTCACCTCCCGAATCAGATTATATAGGATGTTTTGAAAGAAAAGTTTCACTTCATTATGGCTAAAATTGGAACGGTTATGTATGGAGAAAAGCCTAACTAGTAAATTGAACTTGAAGCAAAGGTTGTATTCTCACCGTCTGACAAAAGGTACGGCCATTGATGATCACTTAAATGTGTTTAAAAAGATTGTTTCTGATTTAGAGACTATGAAGGTAATGTGTGAGGATGAATATTTGGCTTTAATATTGTTATGTTCACTACCTACATCATATACCAGTTTTAGGGATACTATTTTATATAGTAGTGATACCCTAACCCTAGAATAGGTATATGATGTGTTACTTTGTAAAGAGAAGATGAACAACTTGTTTACGAATATAAGGCTCTTGCAGAGGGTCTTGTTGTTTGAGAGAGACTACAGGAGAGAAATCTGAGTGTTGACAAAAGGGGTAGGTCGAAATCCAAGCATAGAAACAAAGTTTGTAACTACTGCAAGAAGAAAGGTCACATTAAAGCTGAATGCTAGAAATTACAAAAGAAAGAAGAAGCGAATTCAAAGTGAAAGCAACTTGAAAAATTTGGTGAAGTTAGTGTTGTACAAGATGCATTTGGCGATAGTGAACTCCTGGCAATTTACGAGGGTAGGTCTAATTAAGACGAAGAATGTATTCTTGATACAGCTTGCACATTTCATATGTGTCTCAATTGAGAGTAGTTTTCAACATATGAAATGATGTCTAAGGGTGTTGTTGTGATGGGAAATAACACTCCTTGTAAGATAGCTGGCATGGGAACAGTCAGAATCTGAATGTTTGATGGTGTTGTCAGAACACTTACAGATGTGAGACATGTCCAAGATTTGAAGCGAACTTTAATTTCTTTAAGTACTCTAGATACCAATAGGTATAGGTACACTTGTAAAGATGGAGTTCTAAAGGTTGGCAAAAGTTCTATGGTTGTGATTAAAGGCTAGAAACAGTCTGCTAGTTTATATGTCTTACAGGGTCCATAGTTATTGGTGATGCAGATGTTACTACCCAATCTATGACTGATGGTGATATACGAAATTATGGCATATGCAGCTTGGATACATGAGTCAAAATGGTATGGCTGAGCTTAGTAAACAAGGACTACGTGACGGATAGTGTATTAGCAAATTGGAATTTTGTGAGCATTGCATTTTGGGGAAGCATAAGAGAGTTAACTTTGAGAAAGGTATTCATAACACAAAGGGAACACTTGATTATATACATTCCGACCTCTAGGGACCAGCCAAGGTGACTTATAAAGGAGGCGCTAATTATATGTTGACGATTATTGATGACTTTTCCAGAAAAATCTGGGTGTTCTTCTTGAAGAAAAAAAGTGATGTGCTTGTGACTTTCAAATAGTGGAACACTATGATTTAAAAGTAGACAGGGCGTCAGGTTAAACATCTACGTACTGATAATGGTTTGGAGTTTTGTTCTGATAAGCTTAATGCCTTCTGCAGTTCAGAAGGAATTTTGAGGCATTTAACAATTCTTGGTACTCCACAGTAGAATGATGTGGCTGAGTGAATGAATAAGAATTTGATGGATAAGGTACAGTGTATGCTTTCCAATTCTAGTTTATCTAAGTCATTTTGGACTAAAGCAGTAGCTATTATGTGTATCCTTGTTAATCGCTATCCTTCGAATGCCATTGAAAAAAAGACTCTGGAAGAGGTATGGTCTTGTTCTCCTGCTAATTATTGTCATTTGAGAATTTTTGGTAGCCTTCGTATGTTCATGTTGACAATGGAAAGTTAGAACCCAGATCCAAGGAATATCTTTCTTGGCTACAAGTCAGGCATGAAGGGATATAAGTTGTGGGATCTTAAGAGCAGTAAAGTCATTGTCAACAGAAATGTTATTTTTGATGAAACTGCTATACTTAAGGGTTTGTCTTCTAATGTTTCGGGGATAAAGATCAACTGAGATCAAAATTGCAGGTGGAGTTTGATATAGGGATAGAGAATACACCAGAAACTACGCCCCAGTCTAATCCATAGATAAAAGATAATGTCGAGACATCCACTCAGTGACCACAACATTCTATAGCTAGAGATAGACCTAGAAGAGACATTAAACCTCCAAAAAGATATGTTGAGGCTGATTTGGTTGCTCATACTTTGAATATGGTAAAGGGTATTAGTGAAGAACCTTCTACCTATTCGGGGGCAGTTAGTTGTGACAACTCTAGCAAATAGATGATAGCTATGCAAGAAGAGATGGAATCCCTTAATAAGAATGGTACTTGGGATTTAGTGAGATTATCTGAAGGTAAGAAAGCTATTCGTTGCAAATAAGTATTTAAGAGAAAGGAAGGTACGTCAGGATTTGAAGAAGCCAAGTACAAGGCCAAGCTAGCTGCTAAAGATTATAGTCAAATTCTAGGTGTAGACTTCACATATATGTTTTTTCTAGTTGTAAAACATAGCTCAATTCGAGCTTTGCTATCTGTTATAGCTATGTATGATTTTGAGCTTTAGTAGTTAGATGTCAAGACAACATTCTTAAATGGAGAACTTGAGGAGAACATCTACATGCAACAACCAGAAGGTTTCGTAGCTACAGGGAAGGAGGATCATAGGTATCTATTGAAAAAGTCCCTATATGGTTTGAAACAGTCACTCATTCATGATTACTCAAGATTTCAGAAGATTCAATTACGATAAATGTGTCTATTATAAAAAGGTCATTGATAGGACATTTGTTTATTTACTCTTATATGTTGATGATATATTGATAGTAGCCAAAGATAAATCAGAAATACTAAAGGTGAAAGCCCAGCTTAGTAGAGAGTTTGATATGAAAGATTTGGCTGCAGAAAAGAAGATAATTAGCATGGAGATCTTGAGAGACAGAATTGCAGGTAAATTTTATTTAACCCAAAAGGGTTATATTAAGAAAGTTTTGCATAGATTCGATATGCAAAATGCAAAACCTGTTACTACCCTATTAGCTGCACATTTCAGACTTTCATTTGCTTTATCTCCTAAATCAGATAAAGATATTGATTACATATCGTGAGTCCCATATTCTAGTGCAGTTGGATCTCTCATGTATGTTATGGTATGCACATGTCCAAATTTATCGTATGTTGTTAGTGCAGTTAGTAGATATATGGCGAATCCAGGTAAAGAGCATTGGAAAATAGTTCAATGGATTTTGAGAAACTTGCCTGGATCTAATAACATTTTTTGGAATTTGGGAGAACTAGAGATGGGATTATTAAGCATGTTGATTCTGATTTTGCAGCTGATCTTAATAAGAGAAGATCGCTTACAGGATATGTGTTTACTATTAGTGGTTGTGCTATTAGTTGGAAAGCTTCTTTACAGATTAATGTGGCCTTATCTACAACTGAAGCTGAGTACATAGTGGTTACGAAGGCCTTTAAAGAAGCTATTTGGTTTAGAGGTTTGTTTGTTAAACTTTGTCAAGCTATGCAAGTTACCACGATTTTTTGTGATAGTCAAAGTGTTATCTTCCTCACTAAGGATCAAATGTTTCATTAGAAAATAAAGCATATTGATGTTTGTTATCATTTTATTCATGAGGTCATTGCTTGTGGTGATATTGTTGTGAAGAAGGTTAGTACCCATAATAATCTAGCAAATATGATGACTAAGGCACTTCTTGTAACTAAGTTTGAGCACTACTTAGACTTGGTTGGTATTGCTTATTGAGATTAGCCCTTAACGGCTTTTGGTGGAAGAGATGGATAATTTTTTGTTTTGAAGGTTGAAGACTTCTTACGATAGAATATGTGTCAAGGTGGAGATTGTTAAAGTTTGTGACCCTAATTCTATTTTAGTCTGGCTCGAAAAGTTTGCAACATGACAATTGCGGAAAAATTAAATTATAGCTCACGTTGGGCCCACCTTAAATTAAGGTTTACTTTGTATATCTTGTTTTATGCTAGGGTAAGAAAGTAAAGCTCTCATCATGTAAAATGTGTGTTGCTATTTTTCTTTCTATTCTTTGCCATCGTGTTTTTTCTTTACGTAAACAATCAGTCTATAGATCTTGATGATAGTCTATTCTTATTAATCTAGAAGCCAGTTTTGAGCAATTGTGGGCAACAGTTGCAAACCCGAAGTTGCGGCAAGCACATAAATGATTTGAAGTGAGCGAGACTGGAAAGAAACAAGCTCCACTTAGGAAGATACATCTTAAGTTAAGTTACTCTCGTTTCTTTCTGCTTTAGAATTTTCCAAGTTCTCATCACTTAGCGACATATTGCGAACTGGAACCTTTTTACTTGTGTTGATGATCAAGTTTTGGTGGCTAAATATCCTTGAGTCAAACGACAGCCTCTTCTGCGTGAATTAGCTCTTCTGATATATAACTGATATGTTTTTTTCTGTTTTTCCATAATTTTCCCAATCTTGGAAGGCGACAAAAAGTATGGGATTTCTTCCCTCACAACTATTAGATGATCCAACCTTCTCGCCTTCAATTTTTCTATACCTACACCTTGTTAGTGAATATATAAAATCAATTAAGTTAGCCTCACACAACAGCTTAAGCTATTGTAGTGAAATGGTCACTTAATATGGTATCAGAGCCTTTATGACCAAGGGGTAGTGAGTTCAAATCCTACCACCCACGTATTATTCAGCACAAGGTAGAGTGAGCCTATGCAAGTTTCAGGCCCAAAAGGCTTGCACTTGAGGGAGCGTGTTAGTGAATATATAAAACCAATTAAGTTGGCCTCACACAACAACTTAAGCTATTGTGGTGAAATGATCGCTTAACACACCTAAAACTAAATAATATAGAATGGTGATATGTCTCCAAGTTTATTAAATTACGTTGGAACTGCATCTGCTACCTTTTGAGGATTACTATCTTAATCTTATTTAGGCGTTTATAACCCTGTAGAAGACAAAGCCATGTCTGACATGAACGAGATCGTCATTCATATAGAGGACGTTTTCAATCACATACCTTCGACGCCATTAGATATATTAAGAGTGCCTAATCAACTGCGAAGAGTTAAGAATGAAGTCTTGGTGATACTGTCGCCTGCAACCAAATTCAAAAGAAATCACTTACGTTAATACAAATGAATGGAGTAGTGGTAAGTGGATATCGTTCCTACGAGGAATTTTTAACGATAAAGGTTAACGATGTTTAAAACTAAAAGAAAGTAACGAAATGGGGGGTTTTGATTCACAATAATTTAAGGAAAAATATAAGAAAAATCGAAAATAAAGAGAAATAATTAGATCTGAAAATATAAGAGACAAACCTTGGTTTCAGGTTATCAATGTTATCACACTATTATAGATCCTTGACATAAAATTGCAATCATTAATAAACGTTCATTAGGAGAAATTTCTCCTAAAGGTAATGACTAGGAACATGTATCCTAGCATTCTTATTAAACGACAACCTAAATACGACCATAGGTATAATCGAATAATAGCATTAAGAATCAAGAACCAATGAGCAAGTGAAATACATGTATGATATGCAATCAATCAAGCGAATATCTTCTTAGAATTTTCAACTCTAACGTAGAGAAGTTAATTCTAATTGCTACTTATG
>JANZXR010374695.1:0-18577 GCA_027575705.1 Erythroxylum echinodendron
TAGATTCTTCAACAGATTTAGAAGTAAGATTATAGACCCTATAAACTTTAGAAGATAAAGAATATCCTAGAAAAATTGCTGCAGTTTAAACAGCTTATATTGGTGTACAAAAATACTTATCTTGGACTCTTTCACCTAGTTTGTGCCCTCATGTGCAATGCATAGTGTGTCCCACATCTCCTTCGTAGTCTCACATCCATGAACTTTATCATATTCACTTCTGCTCAATGCACAACTAAGAAAGAACTTGGCCTTAATTGAAATCACGCTTTGTGATCAACTATCCATCTGTTGCGAGGAATGGCATTTCCTTCATCATCTACTGGTTCGTATGGTCCATTCTCAATGAAGTCCCAAAGATCAATGTGTGTGGATTCTATGACGAGCCACATCCTGTCCTTCCAACAATGATAATCTTCACCATTGAACGTAGGAGGTCTTGTGACAGAGGCACCTGAAGATATAAAAACATGTGATTATGCCATAGATCTTTGTCCTCACTTTTTAAAGGTGGTTCTAGAAAATCGAGCTCTAATACCAATTGAAGTAAATCACTCATTAGTATAGACTTTACGTATAGGAAACTTGATACATAAGAAGGAGGGTTAAATGGTGTATCCTTTTTGTGAATATAAAATCTTGCTAAGAACTTTTTTTCTTGTTAAAAGATGTCACAGAATTTATACAAAATTATTGCGTAGTTAAATAGAAAATATCTTCTATATAATTGTTTAACAACAAAATAAACTAAAGTAAAGAATAGAGGATAGATGCTGCAATTTTTATACTGGTTCACAAAAAACTATGGGCTACATCCAGACCTCAAAGTTCGTCTGAGTGTTTCACTATACTCCAAAAGATTAAAAGTATTCTTTCTTCCCTTCCAGAACCTCTTCAGGTCCCTTACAAAGTATTCTTTCACTATCTTAGCCTCTCTAGGCTATAAGCCTTTTCTATCTCTCGCTAAAAAAGGATTGTGAGCTTTTGTTACAGTAGGGTTAGCTCTTTTCGTATCGCACTACAAAATATCTCTTTTATAAGTACGCACTTGAACACTCAAAGATCACTTTTTTCTAAATCGTAAAATTTGTAAAAATTTTCTTTAATATTCTAAGATTATAACATCTTCGACTATGACTAGTATTTATGGCTTTCGTCTCTAACTGCTTCTTGATCTCTGATAACCGCTTCTTGATTCTTGATAACTGTCATTTAGTTGAGTTCTGTAAATAACTCTTACTAAATAACTATTCTTACGTGCTAATGTATCTTCATGGTATCGTCTATATCTTCTTTGTGTCTATGTTGCCTTTGTGTCTATGTTGACTTTGCATCTGCGTCTGTGATTTCTTCTGTGTCTGTGTTTTGACTCCATGTCTATGTCTGTGCTTTTATTATGCATCTGCGTCTACATCTATGTTTTATTTACATCTGCGTCTGCATTCTGTAACTTTGTGTACACACTTAACAAACTTGTTAAAAACGTTCATTTGTTTCTAACATTATTATTATTAGATTGTCATCAAAATTAATCATCGTAAAGTCCTCTTGACTTACCAGTGATCCTCATAATTTTGAACCTTCTTCCAAGCTTAAATGAATTCTCCATGATCCCAAATCCTACAAACATCTTAAGATAATATCATGAATAAAAAATTTGGAAAGAAAACAAGTTGAAATTCTAACAAAATCAACATGACCATTAATCAAACTCCATTAAAAAATGATCATAACTAAAAAAATCAAACAAAAAAATAGGTAAACAAAATAATCAAAAGAAAATAGAATTCCATGGGTTGCCTCCCATGCAACACTTCTTTTAACGTCGGTAGGTCGACGCTCTCATTTTTGGAAACTCATCCCTGATCAATTATATGTAGTTTGTTTCCACCTTTTTCGTTCAACATCAGTTTTGTAGACTGTAAGTAAGCTACAAATTGCAAAATAAATAGAAGGACAATATTGATAAAGTTGAGCAAACTAATTAATTTCATCAATGTCCTTTTCATTAACAATTTGTTAATAAAATACGGAATAACAAAACTCCCTGAATCTTCCATCAAATCAAATAGTTTTTCTGTACGAAGGTGAGTTGTCTTCTTTCCTCCTTAATCACCTTCGTCTCCTCTACTTCTTCCTTTTCATGAACAGAGACTTTCATAACTTCTTGAAACTTGATGTCTGTTGTCATCTATTCTTTGTCTATTTGTTCTTTAGAAGACTTGAACACATCAATTGTCTTGAATGAGCTACTATCCATTGGATTCTTAGATACGTCATTCATGTTAAATGTCTCTTGACCATCATCAATCAAAAAGATATAATTATTTTCATGAACATCAACCTAAATTTTTCAATGTTCACTTTTGTTATATTAAGAACTGGTTGGCATTCTTTTCTTAATCTCTTTTTTCGTTTCTTGTTCTTCAATAAAGTAAGGTTCAGCATGGTGTTCCTCTGGTTCTTATAGCTTTTCTTCATTCTTAAGTGTGATAACCTCATATTGCTCTAGTTGATGTAATTCCATATTTCTCAAAGATTCTTCCACACTTCTCTTACAAAATTCACGGGAAAGTTATCTTACTTGAATCTCTAAGTTATGAATAGAAGTGGAAAGATTTTCAAGAATTTAATTAAATTTCTTTTCCAGCCTCTTTTGACTTTCCTCCTGGTTGGAAAACATTCTCTTCTATTTGGTCTTTTCCTGAGCTCTTAATTTGGAACTAAACATCTCTATAAACTTGTCCAACTTACTATCCATCACTCTAATTTGATCTTGTTGAAATTCAAATAGGTCTTGATGTCTCATGTAAGTACTTGCATTATTGAACCAATAAAAATTTGGGTAGTTCTGCCATCCTATAGTGTACATGTTCCAAAAAGAATCAGTGTTTTCCTAACCATACTGTGCTTCATTGTAATTTGAAAATATTCCTTGCTCCCTAAAATAATTGTCTTCCATCATTGTTCTTTCTGTTTTTTCTTAGCATCTAGCTCTTTAGATTTCTCATTTTTCATTCTAAGATGTCTTGATGTATCTCTACTTTACACCCTAAACTTCTTCTTTACTAATTTCTGTTGATCTTCACGTACTCCTTGTGTTCATGCACCTACAAATACACAAGGAAAAGTATCAAAAACTCTTAAATTAAAGTAATCTAAATTAAACACGATGCTCCACAATCAATCCCCAGCAACGGCTCCAAAAACTTGTTGATGGTAAAACCTATGTACTTGTTTTACGTTCAAAAATCACAAGTAAATGGGTCGTGACTTGTAGTAAAAAGAGCGGATATCTATCCCACAGGGATTGATGCCTATCTAGCACTTAAATTTAAACACAAATTTGTTTAAGAAACTAAATTATGAAATGCAAATAATCTGGAAAATTAAATTAAAATTACAAGAATATTGTAAATAATGAACAATATCAAAATTGCAAAAAATCTGAATTCAAGAATCTAAATGCTAAAGATTACTTTCTTCCCTATTTTGTCTCCATTTTATTTTATCGAATGAATTATTTCTCACCTTAGATTTTTGAATGTACTAATTACCACCTCTCAAGGTGTAGCTATTTATCCCTAATTGAATTAACGGGAATCAATTAGACAATCTCTCAAGCTACCCAATGACTCTACCGATTCGATTAATTATCAAACTATCCTATAGGTGATCACTTGACTAGTCGAGATCTCTCTTTTAACTATTCAATTAATATGATGATTGCTACTCTATAGGTCGCCAACTCTTGTTATACATTCCTACATGAATTTCATCTCACTCACTCTCCCGAATTGTTGCAAGATGACAATTAAAAACAACAATTAGCAAAGACAATTGCATTCAATTCAATAAAATAGGAGTTTAACATAATAGTTCCAAAAGCAATCTCTAAAATAAAATCAGCCTAACATGGTCTCCATAACATCATCAACATTCAGATAATCCATTTTTACAAAGAATAGAAGAGATTACAATGATAAAAAATTGAATAGAAAGACTCCTTCTTTTCTTTGCCAAAATTTGGAATTTTGGTGTTAATGTGCTATTTTTCTCAGTCTTGATGATGATTCTTGTCTTCAATCCTTCCTCAATGTTCTAAATATGTGTGCTTTACTCAAGGATGGTGTTTTTATAAATGGGTGTCATCTCTTTTGAAGATGGAGGCTTAATTCTCTTTTTATAGTCCAAAAACCCCAAGTTTAATGAAGCCTTATAGATTGCCTTATATTGTAATTCCCACGTGCGTGGGAATTTGCATGATTCCCACGAGTGTGAGAATTTGTCATAGATGCATCTCTCATTTTCTTCTGCAATTTGTATATGATGTGAGATTTGCATGATTCCTATGAATGTAGGAATTTGTCATAGATGTACTTCTCATTTCTTCTCCTCCTTGATCTTTAATTCACCCTCCAAGTTGCTCCTTCTTTCTTCCCACATAAAAATAGTCAATTATTGCCCTCAATTAACATCAAACACACAAGAACAAAAATGCAAATCAAACTTAATGAAAACTTACAAAATTAATCCTAAACTAGAACAATAATTAACAATTATGTTAGAAAACACATGTCAATTACTTATAAAAACATATCTTAATGCGCACCTATCATAGACCATCCCTATGGGGGTAGTAAAGGGAGGGCCCCAATTAGTAAAAAAAAGCTCGCTACACCTTGGGGTTATCCTGCACTTGGAAGAAGAAGTAGAAAAAGGAATAAATATAGTGATAATTTGATTCTTCATCGTCGTAGTAAAAAGGAGAGAAAATGGAATTTGATTCTTCGTCTTTTTTTTTAAATGTAAAAATTGACTGTGACACTTTCATTAAAAAATATTTTTATAGAAAATCATTTATTAAGAAAATTAAATAAGCTTAAGGCAAAGGAGAAAAAAGAAATCCAAGTAACGTGGTCCCGAACATCTACCATTATACCCTCAATGATCGGCCATACTGTTGCTATATATAATGGAAAGGAACATTTACCTGTTTATATAATAAATCGAATGGTGGGCCATGGTTGGGAGAATTTATACTGAATCTAAATTTTCAAGGTCATGCAAAAAATGATAATAAATCCCCACTGTAATTCGTTAATTTTAATAAGGAATTAAATAATTAATATTCAAATAAAAATAATTAAAATAATAAAATAATAAAAAAGAAAAAGAAAAAGGGCCAACATAAATGCTTATCATTCATTAATACGAGGTTTTTTATGATAAATAAAGGAAACAGGCCCATATACAAATGTATCTGCTTTAGGTAAACATATATGCATGTCCATTCACAAAGCATGAAAAGTAATTGATCAAATTTGTGTACGTTGTTACGAAGAAACACTTATGATACTTGAACTCATGTCGTAACGAACATGTCATCCCATTTTAAAATTGGTTTTTTTGTAGTAGAAAATGCTAGTCATAATATGAATTTCAACGAAGCCAATTTAGTCATTAGTAAAGCTAAAGTTAACGAAGGGACTACAGTAAAAAACTAAAACCTCGGGCTCGCAGATGGGATTATCTCATAAAAAGAACTACTTGCCATATAACTACTTTTTGGTTAGTCATAGTTACATGCATCACATGCATGCAAGTGTAGCTAAAGTTTTAGAATCAAGATTTCGACACCATGACAACTTGAAAACTACAAAATCTAATTTGTATGCATGGATATGTAAAGAGCATGAAATATAAAAACTTTTTAACTTATATTTCTTCTCCTTTGTTGTTTCTTTCCCTTTTTGGGTTGTTACAAACACCAAAACCTTTCTTAATCATCCAAGGACATGCTAGGAAGATGAAAAAGCAATGTCTAAGGTTGATTTGAGCACCAAACTAGATGAGTTCTAGTAGATGCTCAAGATGATAGAAGATAGATCAAGAATTCTATTGTATGCACTTTGATTCAAGTAATAATTGCAATAATTACAAGAACAAGACTTAAGGCACCTCTCTCTCACTCTAGAACTCTTCTAGAGCCCTTATGCTCTCATTTGAGTGTGTAAAAAGTGTGAAAACATTGTGTACATAAGGGAAGAACTCACTTATGTACCTATTCGTGCCCTCTGTGATGATTGTGCCCAATTGAACCACGATCATGTATTGGGCTCACCTTCAGCAATGATTGTGGCCTATAAGTCACGATCATGGCCTGTTTAAATTTGGTCATATATACTATGTTTTTCACCTGATCTTTTATGTGTGTAAACCTTAGGTTTATGGTTATTTTAGGCACTCTCCAATAATTAATTATCTAACTTATGAACCTTTCTATAGACAATTACCCTTCAATTCATCCTTTCACCATACTATACCCCACTTGGTTCGGAGTGTGGACTATGTATCAACTCCTACTAGACTGACTACATCATATTTAGTCTAAATGATGTTAGTTTTTTTCCTATGATCTCATTACTTTATGTGCCATTGAAGACTCTCTTCATGACACATAATTGCTCTGGCCAGAGACTCCTAAGTAATGACCATAAAAAGTGATCTTAGGTATCATCTCCATCTATCAGGAGTGGTGAATGATTTGTTGGCTACCCAATTACCTTCGAATACAAATAGTTGTACTGAATGACCACTCTAAGAGCAACACCGTCTTGAGGTAACAAGGAATGATGTCAAAGTACAGGTTTTGTATCCAAGGTATTCTTGAGTACCTCGAGTCTAAGGATATTTACACCATTGACATTTGATAGATCATCCATATGATATTCTAATAGTGGGCCATTTGACGTACTTACTATGCTTAGTAAGCATCCACATGTTAACTCTAAATGACTCATGCTTATAGTTTTTAAGATCCACTCCTTGATCAAATCAAGGAGTTTAACAATTGCTAGTATGTTTTAATTAATAATGTCCTATCTTATTAATCCTATAACTAGAGATTATTTAGATATTAACATAAATGCACATGATAGGAATCTCATTTTCATAATCTTATCATGATTTCCTTCATGCTATGGTTTGTATCATGGACTTCATTAATTCAATTTAAGATCAATATCAATTCATATATAAACAAATATCAAACTAAGGAAAATGCTTTTCGTGTTATAAATCAAAATAAAGTTTTTACAAAGGTGCTAAAGGTGAATATCTTTAGAGCACAACTCTATCAATCTCCCACTTGGACTAAAGTGAATCGCCTTTATAACTAGTACCATAGGCAAGTACACAAGAATCAAACTTTTCATGAGGAAGTGGTTTAGTCAAAGGATCAATGATGTTCTAATCTGTGGGCACTCTCTCTATCTTTATATCACCTCTATCAATTATCTCCCTGATCAGGTGATATGTATATGTTTAGACCTCTGATGAGATATCGGTTCCTTGGCTTAAGCCCTATTATTATCACAATACATCAATATTGGGTCTACTATGCTAGGAACCACTCTAACTTCTGTAATGAACTTCTTGATCCAAACAGCTTCTTTTTCCGCTTCTATAACTAAAATGTACTCTGATTCAGTCGTCGAATGTACTGTCGTCTCTTTCTTGGAACTCTTCCAACTAACTACTCCACCATTCAGTGTGAAAACTTAACCTGAGTGGGATTTGGAGTCATCCTGGTCAGATTGAAAACTAGCATCTGTATGCCCAGTCAGTACTAGATCTCCATTTTTATATATCAAGAATACATCCTTAGTCCTTCTAAAGTACTTTAGGATATTCTTGATAGCTACCCAGTGACTCCTTATTAGAATCCGATTAATATCTGCACCTAACACTTCGAGCATACGATATATCAAGTATTATACATAACATAGCATACATGATTGATCATACTACCGAAGGATATGGGATTATACTCATACAAGTCCTCTCATCTTGTGTCTTACGACACATAAATTTGGAGAGTTTTATCCCATAAGTCATGGGAAGAAATCCTCTCCTGGACTTCTCCATGCTAAACCTATTTAGCATTTTGTTTATGTATATTAACTATGAAAGACCTAGGAACTTCCTTGATCTATCTCTATATATCTTTATTCCTAATATATAAGTTGCTTCTCCAAAGTATTTTTATGGAAAAATTCTAGGACAACCAAACTTTGACTAATTGTAAACTTGAGACATCATTTCCTATAAGTAATATGTTATCCATATATCAGATAAGGAATATGATAACACTCCCATTAACCTTCTTATGTAAATAAGGTTTATTAGGATTTTTTGAGAAACCAAACTCTTTGATTGTCTTATCAAATTGGATGTTCCAACTCCTAGGTGCTTGCTTCAATCCATAAATGGATTTCTGAAGCTTGTATACCCTTCTTCCATCTCTAGATACTAAGCCCTCAGGTTGTATCATATATACATCCTCGACTAGGTTTCTATTTAGGAAAGTCGTCTTCACATCCACCTGCCATGTTTCGTAATCATAATGAGCAGCAATGGCTAGGAGTATTCTAATAGATTTAAGCTTTGCTACAGGGCTAAATGTCTAGTCATAGTAATCTCCTTATCTTTAAAAACAACCTTTAATGACTAGCCTCGCTTTATAAGTAATAACATTACCTTCCATGTATTTTCTTCTTGAAAATCCACTTGCACCCTATAGGTTTTAACCCTTTCGGGTAGGTCAACTAAAGTCTATACTTGGTTTCCATGCATGGAATCAATTTCAGACTTCATGGCTTAAAGCCAATTTTCAGATTCTGAACTCTTTAGAGCCTCTTCATAGGTTATAGGCTCATCTTCCTCTATGAGTAATACATCATTGTGTCCACTTATAAGAAATACATATCTCTTTTGAAAATTGCATATCCTACTTGACCTACGAACATTTTTGTGTTGAAAGGTTTAACTATTGTCTCGTCTCTCTAAACAGCAATTTTAGGTTCAAGTAGTTAATCTACATCTGTTTGAGCATCATGAACTTCATCAAGTCTAACTTTGCTCCTATTGTCTTCTCTTAAAAGAAACTCTTTCTATAAAAAGATAGCATGCTCTAAGACAAACACCTTTTGCTTTAAAGCATTATAGATCTGATATCCAATTATTTTTTTAGGATATCTTATAAATAGATATTTATCAAATTTCACTTCAAAGTTATCTAATTGAATCTGCTTCACGTAAGTCGGACAATCCCAAACTTTCATATGAGAAAGATAGGGCTTCTTTTTAGTCCATAACTCATATGGAGTAACTTCAAATGCCATTGAAGGGACTCTATTTTGGTAGATTTGCTAAGCCCATCATCGACCTTACCATGCCTGACAAGGTTCAGTTTCTCCTTTCAGCCACACCATTATGTTCCGGTGTGTAAGGTGGAGTCTATTAGGGTACTATCCCATTATCTTCAAGATAAATCAGAAATTCTTTGTTTAAGTATTCACCACCTCGATCTAATCGAAGTGTCTTAATACTTTGATCATCTTATTTCTCTGATTCCTGTCTAAATTGTTTGAACATTTTAAACACTTCAGACTTGTATCTTATTAGATACACATACCCATTTTGTGAATAATTATCAATAAAATTAATGAAGTACAGAAAGTGACCTCTGGCATGAATGCACATTGAACCACATACATCATAATGTATTAAGTCTAATGACCCATTCATTTGTTCACCCTTTCCTTTAAAAGTTAATTTAGTCATCTTTCCTAACAAGCAAGATTCACATGTGTCATATGATTCATCATCAAATGACCCTAAACTACCATTTTTATATAGCTTAATCGTTTGTTTTTCACTTATATGGCCAAGTCGATAAGGTCAAAAGTAAGATGATCTTAGGTTATCTCATTTTTTGTCTTTTATTGTCATTAATATTTAAAATTGGATTGGACATATCTAATATGTAAATTCTATTTTACAATGTAGCAGTACCATACAACATTTCATTCAACTTAATTGAACAACCATTACTCAAAAAAGTTAAATGAAACCCTGCTTTATTAAGATATGAAACAGATGCAATGTTTTTAGTCACAATGGGTACATAATAGCAATTGTTCAAAACTAACTCTAATTCACTAGGAAGATACGGAACATATGTCCCTATGGCCAATGCAACAACTCTTACTCCATTTCCTACACGTAGGTCCATCTCTCTCTTCTTGAGTGGTCTACTATCCCAGAGACCCTACATATCAACACATATGTGTGAGCCACATCTAGTATCTGATACCCAAATGTTATGATCAGAAATAATGTTAACCTCAATGATAAATATCATACCTGAAGTAGACGATGGGGCATATAATGCCTTCTTCTTCTTCAGTGACTCTAGATAAGCTTTGTATTTCCTCTTACAATAACCTTCCTTATTGCAATGGAAGGGTATCCCCTTTGGTGTAGTCTCCTTTGCCTTCTTCTAAGCTACACCTCCCACTAGATTCTTGGACTTCTTCTTCTTCTTTTGGTTCTTCTTGCGAGAACCAAAGGTAAAGTCCACCAACATCATATCCTTACTGTCTTTCTTGACAAATTTTTAAAATGTTTTTAGTAGATTAATCAGCTCAGTTATTGTTGTGGATATTTGGTTCATCTGATAGTTAAGCATAAACTGTGAATAACTATTAGTCAAACTAGTCATAATCAAGTCTATACTTAATTTATGATCCATAATGAAGCCTAAACTGCCTAAACTCTCAATGTATCCATTCATCTTCAGTACATACTGCACTGGAGATGGTCCCTCAGCCATCTTAGAACAGAAAAGCAACCTTGAGGTTTCGAACCTTTCAGAATGAGCTTGCTCATCAAATAGTTCCCTCATATGGTTGACTATGGTATGAGCATCTATAGCTTCATACTGGTTTTAAAGTTTTGACGACATAGAATCCAACATTATACAGCTAGCTAACTCACTATCATTTAGTAGCTTCTTATAAGCTTTATGATCTTCATTAGATGCATCGACAATAGGGGGATTAGGAAGTAGTTTATTTAGGAAATATCCTAGTTTTTCATATTTGAGAACAACTCTCAAATTCCATAGCAAATCTCAGAAGTTTGGACTCATGAGTTTGATGGAATCTAATAAGGAGCGTAAGGTCACATTAGAAGACATCGTGGTAATTCAATAACCTAGAAGAACGACAGAAAGTTTTATAATGTACATTAATGCATATTAATAAGGATTTTAATCAAATGCATTATAGGTCCCATTATTCTAATTCAAATCCATATCCCTCACTACAAATTTGAGAAAACTTATAGTTTTCTTAATAGGTCGATATCCAATTGGGTTTGCCCAATAATCCATCTTAGGTTAATCGGTAGGTATCAGTCATACCAATTTCATTCATTAAGCAAATATCGATTTATTCCATCAACAATTGATTTAGAGCACTCATTTGATTATCAACTCTTGATTTGTATACAACTTATGTATATAACCCAACTTCACTTCTATCTATGCTGTCCTTGGGTTTGCCCAACAAATCCACGCTTCGAGTTAGGACCAACCCATTAATCTAGAAATCTAATTTCCATGGTTTGAACATGTTTTTGTAGAGTGGGCTTGTATTTGCCAAACAACCTAACTCTAAAAGAACTTCGGTTCTTGCCATATTAATGGAAGGCATAAGTCCTAATATTTGGTTGAGGGATTTGTCCTTTGGTCTCATCAATACTTAGATGATTTTGATTATGTACATCATATATAGATGATTTTGATTATGTACATCATATATATACACTTAAATTATGGACAACTCAATTAAATTAAGCCTATGTCCATAACTACCCTTAAAATGCATATATCACATAAAAGAGGTTTAATTTAGGTTGTGACTTAACTATGCATCTAAAGTTTGTGAATCGATTGAGCTCTTGAATCTAATCGAGTACTAGTGTTAGTCTAGGTTAATTCATATTGAGAATGTGATTCGATTAAAAACCCTAAAATTAATTATTTTGATGTCCAAATTGAACACTTTAATCCTTGTAAATATGCCCTTTTTCTAGTCACACTAGAAATGTTATGCTCTACTTTGATTAACTTTAAATTAATCCCTGGGGTTTCCAAAATTCTCGTACATCAATTAGTCATCTATAATATCTATAGGTCATCTCAAATTTGTCTAAACAATTTTGGCACTAACCAAAATTATCTTGACTGCCAAAATCATCAAGATAAATAACTTAACCTACTAGACACTAAAAAGACCAATTCGATGTTTGGAAAATTTCCAGACCCCTAATTTCAAGCACATGCATTAAGCATATTATTGCCATCAAAATAATACATGTCTTATCATATAAGAACCTTATTTAGGTCTCATAACCAAAATACATACATTAAAAGTCATTTAGTAAGTCAACTCATCAACTTTCAAAAAGTTGACCAATGTTGACTTTGACTTTATTTATTAATTGAATCAAATTCAATTAATTCTGGACAAACTCTATAGTGTTATACATATTCTAAATGTGTCTAATAAAAAAATACAAAAATTAATGTTAGAGTAGTGCTCTAAAGGCAATCACCTTTAGCAATTTTGTACAAATTTTATTTTGATTAATAAAGCAAAAGGCATTTTTTCATTTATTTGATATTTATTTATATATGAATTGATATTGATCTTAAATCAAATTAATGAATTCCATGATGCAAAACATAACATCAAGGAAATCATGATAATAAGATTCTTATCATGTGCAATTACGTTAATATCTAAATAATCCCTAGTCATAGGATTAATAAGACAAAACATTATTAATCCAGACAAACTAGCACATATTACACTCTTTTATTTGATCAAGCAATGGATCTCATAAACTGTAAGCATTAGATGCTTAGAGTTAATATGTGGATGCTTACTAAGGGTCGTAAGTACATCGGATGACCCATTACGAGATTATCATATGAATGATCTATCAAATGTCAATGATTAATCTCATCGTAGCAATGGTGCAAATATCTTTAGATTTGAGGTACTTAAGGATATCTTGGATATAAACCCTGTCCTTTGACACCATTCCTTGCTACCTCAAGACGAGGTCGCTCTTAGGGTGGGGATTGGGTACAGCTATTTATATTCGAAGGTAATTGGGTAGCCAATAAAGGGTTCACCACTCCTGATAGAAAGAGAAGATACCCATAACCTCTTGTCGAGGCATTACTCAAGAGTATCTAGCTAGAGCAGTTATATGTAATAAAGAGAGTCTTCAATGACACACAGAGTAATGAGATCCCAGGACAAGAACTAACATCACTTGGACTAAATGTGACGTAGTCAGTCTAGTGGGAGTCAACACATAGCCCATACTCTAAACCAAGAAGGGTATAGTATGGTGAAAGGACGAATTGCACGATAATTGTAAATGGAAAGGTTCATAAGTTAGATAATTAACTATCAAAGAGTTTGTATGTTAATCCACTTATATTTTGGCAAATAGGCATCCCCTTCATGATGTGTTGGAATTAAGAGTTAATTTAAGTGCCTAAAATAGTTGAAAACCTCAAGGTCACACTCATAAAAGATCAAAAGAAAAACAAGTGTGTATGGCTTATTTTAAGTAGGCCACGATCGAGGCCTAAGGCAAGGTATGCCAAGATCTTGGCCAGCATCGTGAAAGAAGTTATAAAATGTTATATAACTGAATTCTTCACTTAAGTGCACGAGGATCCTTCACTTCTTACACACTCAATTAATAGATAAAGGATTCTAGAAGAGTTTTAGAGAGAGTGAGAAGTGTTCTTGAGTTATCTTCATTCAAATTTATGAAATTGTTGTATAAATCTTTGATTTTTTGGTTGTCATGATGTCAGAATCTTGATTCTGACACTTCCACTACATCCGTATGCTTATGATGCATACAACCATGGCTAACCCAATAGTGATATAAGAGCTTGTTTGTGCATGTAATAGATGATGTACTGAATATGTGCAAAGTGTTTGCTAAGTTGTGACTGACTTGCATGTTGTTTTAGACATATTCGTCTAAATTGTAGAATTTTTTTCCTATTTTTCTTTCACAAAAATGTTTATAAGATGCTATATTATGTTTCTGTAAAAGGATATTGCAACTGAATATCATTTGCTATTTTATTTCGAATTTATATCCACATTACTCATATATTGATTTCTAGGACTTTCTGAAAAATTAATTGCATGTGTTGATTATGAAAATTTGTATTAATTCTAGAAAAAATTTCTATTTTTCTTTCTCCAAAATGTTTATAAGATGTTATACTACGGTTTTGAAAAAGAAAACTACAATTGAATGTCATTTGCTTTTTTATTACGAATTTAGTTTCAGGTTGATGCATGTGTGAAGCTCTGGAAATTTTGGAAGTGTGATGAACATGCATGCATGTAAATTATATATTAATTTTTATAAAAACTGTTTTTATAAATTTTATGCATGCATATGCAAGATGAGATGTTTCCACCATTATTAGATGCATTACACTTATTGTTAAAGTGGTTATCTTATTCATACATGATGTAATGGTTGACTAGTGTTAGAAGTAATGTGACAAGTGTCATACACATATGATGTGCTGGCTATTTCCTAATTTTTAATAAATAATTCCTAAGAATTAGGATCTAGAATTTTTTATTAGACACATTTATAATGTGTATAAGACTCTGGAATTTTTCCAAAATTAATTGAATTTGATTCAATTAATAAATAAAGTCAAAGTCAACATTGGTCAACTTTTTGAAAGTTGATGGAGTTGACTTACTTAATGACTTATAATGTATGTATTTTGATTATCAGACCTAAATAAGTTTCTTATGTTATAAGAAATATATTGTTTTGATGAAACTAATATGCTTAATGCATGTGCTTAAAATTAGGGTTGTAGAAAATTTCCAAACATCGAATCGGTCTCTTTAGTATTTAGCAGGCTAACTTATTTATCTTGACAATTTTGGCCGCCAAGATACTTTTGGCATGTGCTGAAATTGTTTAGATAAATTTGAGATGACCTAGGGATATTATAGAGGGCTAATTGGTGTACAAAAATTTTAGAAACCCTAAGGATTAATTTAGAATTAATTCAAGTAGAGCATAGCATTTCTAGTGTGACTAGATAAAGGCTGATAAATTAGGATTGAAGTGTTTAATCTAGACATCAAAATAATTAAATTTTAGGTTCCTAATCGAATCACATTCATAATTCAGATTAGGCAAGACTAACACTAGTACCTGATTAGGTTTAAGAGTTGAACCGAATCACGAACTTTGGATGCATAGTCAAGTCACAACCTAAATTTAAACCTCCTTTGTGTGATACATGCATTATATGTAAATTTAAGGGTAGTTATGGAAATTGGCTCAATTTAATTGAGTTATCCATAATCTAAATCTATGTGTGATATACATAATCAATATCATCTAATTATTAATGACACTAAAGGACAAATCCCTTAACCAAAATGTTAGGACTTACGCCTTCTATTGATATGTCAAGAACCAAAGTTCTTTTAGAGTTGGGTTGTTGGGCAAACCCAAGCCCGCTCTACATAAATATGTTCAAACCATAGAAATTAGATTTCCAAATTAATAGGTTGGTCCTAACTGGAAGTGTTGATTTGTTGGGAAAACCCAAGGTCAACGTGGATAAAGGCAAAGTTAGGTTATAAACATAGGATGTATACAATCAAAAGTTGATATCCTAATGAGTGTGCTAAATCAACAGTTGATGGAGCAAGTTGATAGTTGTATAATTGAATGTAATTGATATGAATGATACCTATCGATTGACCTAAGGTGACTTGTTGGGCAAACCCAAGTTCATTATTGGTGATATCGGATATCGAACCATTAAGAAAACTATAAGTTTTTTCAAATTCATAGTGAGGGCTATGGATTTGGATAAGAATAATGGGACTTATAATGCATATTATTAAATTCCTTATATACATGCATTAAGTGTACATTCTAACACTTTCTCTTATTCTTCTAGGTTATCAAATGGTACGATGTCTTTTAGTATGAACCTATGCTCCCAATTAGAGTCCAACAAACTCACAGGGCCAAACTTCTTAGATTAGCTATAGAATTTGGGAATTGTTTTCAAATCTAAAAAATTAGGATATGTCCTAGATGAATCACTTCCTAATCCCTTTACTGTTGATGCATCTGATGAAGATCATAGAGCTTACAAGAAGCTATAGGATGATAGTGAGTTAGCTAGCTATATAATGCTAGCCTTTATGTCACCAGAATTGCAAAAGTAGTATGAGGCTATAGATGCTCATACCATAGTCTACCATCTGAGGGAACTGTTTGATAAGTAACCTCGGTCTGAAAGGTTCGAGACCTTAAGGTTGCTTTTCCATTCAAAGATGGTTAAGGGATCATCTCCGGTGCAGTATTCATTGAAGATGAATGGCTACATTGAGAGATTAGCCAGTTTGGCTTTCATTATAGATCATGAATTAAGTATAGACTTAATTCTGACTGGTTTGACCAATAATTATTCATAGTTTATGCTTAACTATCTAATGAACCAAATATCCACAATGATTCCTAAGCTAATTAATCTACGCAAAACAGTTGAGCAAACTGTCAAGAAGGACAGTAAGGCTGTGATGCCAGTGGACTCTACTTGTGGTTCTTGAAAAAAGAACTAAAAGAAAAATAAAAAGTCCAAGAAGCTAGTGGGAGATGTATCGAAGAAGAATGCAAAGGAGATAACACCAAAGGGGATATGCTTCCATTGTAACAAGGAAGGACATTGAAATAGGAACTGCAAAGCCTATCTAGAGTCACTGAAGCAGAAGAAGGCATTAGATGCCCCACCATCTATTTCAGGTAAGATATTTGTCAATAAGGTTAATACTATTTCTGATCATAACATTTGACTATTAGATACTGGATGTGGCTCATACATATGTGTTGATATGTAGGATCTCAAAGATAGGAGACTACTCAAGAAGGGAGAGATGGACTTAAGTGTGGAAAATTTAGCAAGAGTTACTGCATCAGCTTTAGGGACATATGTTTTGTATCTTTCTAATAGGCTAGAGTTAATTTTGGAAAATTACTATTATGTAACCATTGTGACTAAAAACATTGTATCTATTTCATGTCTTAATAAAGCGGGATTTCATTTCACCTTTTCAAGCAATGGTTATTCAATTAAGTTGAATGAAATGTTGTATGGTACTGCTACATTATGTAATCGAATTTACATATTAGATATGTCCAATCCAATTTTAAATATCAATGACAATAAAAGACAAAAACGAGATAATCTAAAATCATCTTACTTATGGCATTATCGATTTAGCCATATAAGTGAGAAACACATGATTAAGCTATACAAGAATAGTAGCTTAGGGTCAATTGTTTATGATACAAATGACACATGTGAATCTTGCTTGTTAGGCAAGATGACTAAATTACCTTTTAAAGGAAAAGGTGGACAAATGAATGGGTTATTAGGCTTAATACATTCTGATATATGTGGTCCAATGTCCATTCAATGTCAAAGGTGGTTTTGTGTACTTCATTACTTTTATCGTTGACTATTCACGATATGGGTATGTGTATCTAATAAGATACAAGTATGAAGCATTTGAAATATTTAAAAAATTTAGATATGAAGTAGAGAAACAACTCGGTAGAAGTATTAAAACACTTCGACCAGATCAAGGTGGTGAATACTTAAACAAGGAATTTCTAACTTATCTCAGAGATAGTGGGATAGTGTTTCAGCAGACTCCACCTCACACACCACAAAATAATGGTGTGGTTGAAAGTAGAAATTGAACCACGTTAGACATGGAAAGGACGATGATGGGCTTAACAGATCTACCGAAATCCTTTTGGGGTTATACTCTTGAGACTACTATTTATATTTTAAAGGCAGTTGAAGTTACTCTGTATGAGATATGGACTAATAAGAGGCCCTATCTTTCTCATATAAAAGTTTTAGGTTTTTTGACTTTTGTGAAGGGGATTCAATCAGACAAGGTTAAAGTAAAGTCTGATAAATGTTTGCTTATAGGATATCATAAGGAAACAATTGGATATCAGTTATGGAATGCTTTAGAGGAAAAGGTGTTTGTCTCAAAGCATGCTGTCTTTTTAGAGAAAGAGTTTCTTCTAAGAGAAGACAGTGGGAGCAAAATTGAACGTAATGAAGCTTATGTTGGATCTCCTATGGCCCGTGTATTCATAATATGCAGTGGAATAGGCCATATTATAAAACAAAAGTATAACCGAAAACACACAACAAGTACGGATTTACCTCTTGACGTGGATTGGTATTTGTTTTTCATATTTATAGACACTGCGATGCGCAAACATCCTCTACCGGTACCAACACAAGGATAAACGATCAGGGCAGTGGCTAATGTGTGCTAGCAAGTTCCAAAACACCTTTTAAACACCGCATAATTTTTCTCTCAGAAAATGAAAGGCTAGTGAGAGTTTTCGTCTCATATCTAATAAGACATAGGTTCTCTATTTATAGAGAAACCCTAATCCTTACTCCTATTAGAAATAAGAATATCATAATCCTAAATCCATTAGGATTATAAAGAACAATAAGTTTCGGCCCATATTATATCTTATATAATAAAAGCCCGATAACTTAATTCAATTTAGCCCAATAAATATATCCACATATATTTAT
>JANZXR010374706.1:0-18576 GCA_027575705.1 Erythroxylum echinodendron
AGGTGAATATGAAGTAGTAGAATGTACAACCCTATTATATGCAAACTCAATGAATGGAAAACATTCCTCCCATGTTTAATTGAGTTAAGGTTCTATTAACTACCTCAGTTTGTCCATCAATTTGTAGATGATAAGTAGTAGAAAACAAAAGTTTACTACCCAACTTATCCCATAATACTTTCCAAAAGTAGCTAAGGAACTTAACATCCCTATCAGAGATAATATTCCTAGGTACACCATGGAGTCTCACTATCTCTTTAAAGAACAAATAAGCTATGTTAGTTGCATCATAGGTTTTATGACAGGCATAAAGTGTGTCATCTTAGAAAGGCTATCAACAACTACAAAAATCGAGTCCCTACCCCTTTTAGTCCTAGGCAGCCCCAAAACAAAGTCCATAGATATGTCCACCCAAGGTTCACTAGGTATGGGTAAAGGAGTATGCAATTCATGTGGTAAAACCTTAGACTTAGCTTTTTTACATGCAATGCATCTACTACATATGTGAATAATATCTGATTTCATCTTAGGCCAATAAAAGTGTTCATTCAATACTTCTAAGCTCTTAACAACACCAAAGTGTCCCATCAAGCCACCACCATGTGCCTCATGCACAAGCAATTCACGTATAGAATAGATTGGTATGCAGAGTTTACTCTCCCTAAACAAGTATCCATCATGCTTGTAGAACTTTCTAGATTTTTTTTGTCACATATACTAAAGGCATTAGAAAAATCAGACTCATTAACTTATAAATCTCTTATATATTCAAAACCAAGCATTATGTTTGCATAGAGTTAAGAAGAACGTACCTCCTTGACAGTGCATCAGCAACTATATTCTCTTTACCTTGCTTATACTTGATCACATAAGGAAAAGTTTCAAAGTTTCAATGAACTCCATCCAACTACCATATCTCTTGTTCAACTTACCTAGCACCCTCAAATGCTTCAAGGACTCATGATTAGTATGGATCATAAACTCCTTAGGCCATAGGTAATTTTTTCAAGTATCCAAATATCTAACAAGTACATAAAGCTCATTGCATATGTAAGGTAGTTCAATGAAGTACCTCCAAGCTTCTCACTAAAATAGGCTATAGGATGCCAATCTTGCAGCAAAACAGCTCTAATACCTATCCTTGAGGCATCACACCCAATCTCAAAAGTTTTAGTAAAGTTAGGTAGTGCTAAAACAGGTGCTGAACATAACCAATGTTTAATATTATTAAAAGCATTCTCTTAAGATGTACCCCAATGGAATCCCAAATTCATTTTCACAATCTTAGTCAATGGAGTAGTTATAGTGCTAAAATCTTTGACAAATCTCCTATAGAAACTAGCCAACCCATGGAAAGATCTTACCTTAGTAATGGAAGTAGGTTTCGGCCAATCTCTAATAGCCTTGATTTTTCCACATCATCCTATATACCTTTTGCACTAACAACATAGCCAAGAAACACAACTTTGTCAATGCAAAAGGTGCACTTATCAAAGTTAGCAAATAACTTTTCTTTCCTCAAAACAACAAGTACACATGTTAAATGTTCAATATGGTCATCCAAACACTTGCTATAAATCAGAATATCATCAAAGTATACCACAACAAACTTACCAATGAAAGTTCTCAAAACATAATTAATCAACCTCATAAAAGCGTGTGCATTAGTCAACCTAAAAGGCATCACTAACTACTCATACAAACCATATTTAGTTTTAAAAGCTATTTTCCTTTCATCACCTTCTTTCATTCTAATTTGATGGTAACCACTTTTAAGAACAATCTTGGTAAACACGAAATATCCATCAATTCATTAAGCATTACGTCTAATCTAGGAATAGGATGTCTAAAATTTATCGTTAGGTTGTTCACAGCTAGGCAATCAATACACATTCTCTAGGTCCCATCCTTCTTAGGTACTCATAACACTGGAGTCACACATGGACTCATGCTTTCCCTCACATACCCTTTGCTCATCAAATCCTCCACTTCCCTTTGAAGCTCCTTGGTCTCCTCTAGGTTGTTTCTATAGGCTGGACGGTTTGGAATGATAGCTCCAGGCATAAAGTCTATTTGATGTTCAATGGCTCTAATGGGTGGCAATCTAATGGGAATCTCACTAGGAAATACATCCTTGAATTCCTACAGTAAGGAAACGACAAAACTAGGAAGAGAAGAGTTAGTTTCATTAGTGTTAAAATAAGATTCTTTGTACACCAATGGAATCATGGGCTGGTCGGGTAGTAAGGCTTTGCTAACCTCACTTTCCTTTGCAAAGAAACTCTTCTTCTTCTTACCCTCTCTCTTATCAAAATCCTTATTCCCCTAGTTGGTTCGGCCTCCACAACATTCTGCCTATTCACACTAATTTCGGCACCACAACCTTTTCATGTTCACCCATCTTTCTAAGCTTCAATTGATCCTCATAAATCTGATTGGGTGTTAATGAAGCAAGGGTTATTAGTTTCCCATCTTTTACAAACTTATAATGGTTCTTGAAACCATCATGGATCACTCTCCTATCAAATTTCCATGGTCTGCCCAATAAGATATGGCTTGCATGCATTAGCGCAACATCACAAAGTACCTCATCACAATACTTTCCAACAGAAAAGCTAACCAAAACTTGCCTAGTTACCCAAATCTCACCACAATCATTTAACCATTGTAATGTGCTAACAACATTGGTACAACTCCCCCATCTATGATCATGCTACATACCTTAGATTTGATATGGCGTCTAGTGTGGAATATGTTCTCCCTTTGCTAGACAGAATCATCCACCTTGTTTTTCGGATTCAAAACATGCCTAGTTATAAGGAATAACATCTCCTCTCCATCTACGGTTTTACTAGCTCCACCATCATCACTATCATCCACCAAAGATGGCATGTCATCACAATCATCATCGCTCTTGGTCTCCACTTCTCCATTTTCCTTCATAATCATCACTTTCTTGTTTGGACATTGGGAAGCAATATGTCCTACACCTAAACAATGAAAACAATTCACAAGAACGATTAGTTTAGGTTTCATATTTAACTTTGGGCTTGTTGGAGTCATCATCTTTAGCCTTGATAGGCTCAGTTTTGGGCTTAGGAGAACTCCCAACATTTTGATTCTACTTGTTCCAATTCTGCCTCTATGTTGAGTTAGAATTGTTGACGTTCTTTGTTGCCCCTTTTCTTTTGAGTTGTCTCTCCACTTCATGGCCATGTGTACCATGTCTTCAATCTCCACATAATGTTGCAACTCCACAACATTAGCAAGATCTCTATTCAGCCCATTCAAGAACTTTGCCATAGTGGCCTCACGGTCCTCCTCCACATTATCCCAAATCATGGCTATCTCCATCTCTTTGTGGTACTCCTTCATACTCTTGGACCCTTAGCTTTGAAGCCTTTGGATAGATCTCTATAGTAGTGGCTAGGTATGAACCTCCTCCTCACGAAAGCCTTCAAATCATCCCAACTATCAATAGGCCTTTCTAGGTTTCTCCTCCTATTAGTCACTAGTTAATCCCACCATACAAGAGCAAAGTCTTTAAACTCTACAACAACAAGCTTTACCTTCTTTTCTGAATAATTGTGGCAATTAAAATCAAATCAATCTTTTTCTCCCACTCTAGATAAGCTTTAGGCTCATTTCTACCATAGAATGGTGGTATCTTCATCTTAATGCTCCCCAAGTTTCTATCCACAATATATCCCTTCCTCCTCAGTTTCCACCCACATCATCGTCTCTCCCACCTAAATTTCACCTATGCATCCTTCCCCTAGCTCCTGTACCTCTGCCTTTACCCATAATAGCCCCGACATCATACTCATCATGCAAAACGGTCATGGCATCATCTTTTTCATAATCTGAAAAATCAGTTTTCTCCCTAGTGTTTTGGACATCCTTGGTTGCCTCCTATGCTTGTTAGCTTCAATGGAATCCATTCTGTCCTTAATCTTCTCAAACAAGAAGTCAAACCTTTGAAATTGTTGTTGCATGGATTGAATCATGAACTTGAGATCACCATCCATACTTGTAGAAGTCTCTTTGGTAGCACTTTCCTCTTGCTTAGACATGATAAAAATAACAAATGAATATTAGTAAAGAAGAAAAAAACCTCACTCACTCCCTTAGTGTTTACGCTCAAAGAATGACACTCCACTTGTGTTTCACTTTTCTTGGCTTTTTCCCGATGCTAATCTCACTCACTCTTGCCTTTTTCCACTCTTGTTTTCTCTATCAAGTTCTTTTGGAGCAAAGCAAACCTTCAAATAATCCAAACAATGTGTTAGTTCACTAAATATAATTAAGAAATAATTTTTTCAGAAGAAAAGGTTGAAGAAGTTTAGAAAAAGAAAAAAAAGAATGTTAAATGAAAGAACACTTGACTTTCTTGAACTTCTTGACACTTTCTTGGAGTTTCTTGCACTTTTCTTTCACTTTCTTTTCTTTTCTTTTCTTTTCTGTTTTTTCTATGGTTTATGCATGAACCTTAATCTTTGAAGAACAAGGTTTCTTGAACTATATTGAACGAAAAACATAGAAACAAGATGAACTAAAACTAGAAAAAAAACTAAGAAAATCGAATTTGTTTTGGGTGGAATGGATGGGTGCGGTTGGTTGGTATGTTTTAGGGTATAAGGGTGGAAAATTTCATGGTTTTAGTGTATGGGGTGTGGAGAAATAGAAACAAAAAGATAGATAACGAAAACAAGATGTTAAGGGTGAATCTTAAATTGGAAGGATAGAAGATTTGGCATAGGATGGCTCTGATTATCAAGTGATTTGAACCCAATAGAGATGAACCCTAGAAAACCCATAAGAATTTGATTATATGATCCGAAAAAACCTAAACACAAATCTGGTTTTGATGCACCTTAAACCTTTGTCTAAAAAGACAAGAACCTTGGTATAAAGAACCTACACCCAAGAAACAATGAAACTAGAAACTTAGACTATATTAAAGTCTAAACCCAAGGAATATAGAAACTTGAACGAAGGTTATAATGTAAATGTTGTGAATGACACAAAGAAAGGATTTCTTTGATAAGTTGTGGGTTTGTTCTTTCAAGAACTCAAGGTGAAAACTCTCTCTCTATTTTTCCAATTGAATAATCTGAATTCTTCCTTGATAATGAACGTCCAAGACCCTATAAATACTAATTCTAATAGAACTCTAAGAAATAAGGTCATAACAAATCTAATTTGACTAAGTCTCTAACTCCCTAATAAGATATGTATCACACCAATCCTAGTACATGTAGGATTCTAAGGCAAGATATACCTACTCTGAATTTAACAAACCAATCCTACTTGTAGCAAAACTCTAAGTCATGCCCATCCCACTTGGAATAGGATTGCAAGACTTAATTACAATTCAAACTCTAACTAATCAAATCTGATCTAAAGGCATCTAATCAGATTTAAACAGAACCAAAGCCTTCCTAACATAGAATTTCGTCCATACTAAGAAAATATAACCAAATAAACCAATATTTAAGTCTTGAACATTATTCATGGCCCAAATATGTAATCTTCAAGAATCTGTCCAAGAATGCCATAGCCCAAACATGTAATCTTTAAGATTGGTTTAGTCTTCCACAACCTTGATACAATGGATCAAGATTGGTTCTCCCTCTTCCAAGCCTAACTTGAATGGCTTGTTCTTGCATGGCGAATACTTTAATTCGGCCTAATTGTCCAAATCTGACCAAGTTTTGTGCAACAATCCTTGCATGGCTTGCTTGATCTTCTTGGATCTTGATCTTGTCTAGGAACATATAATGGATCATTGGCAGCAACTTTTCTACCTATGGCAGTACGCTTCCACGTGAATCTCCATGTAATCCTCCATCCATAGTAGCAAGCTTTCCATGAACAACATGTTGACCTTGGTTCTCATCATAATGACTCAGTCTATTACTACCTTGTACATTTAGTTGGTATCTAATGGTCTTAATTGACAACTAGATTGCATAATATATGAGAGTGTGTCTAATATATTGTACTAAGGAATTAGCTACATCATTGTACAATTTTGTGTATCTTATGACCAATATTTGCAATGTACCAATATTGTACATTTCCAGCGGTGCCAATATCACGCTAAATACAAGCATGTAATATGCACCTGGTAGGATGTACATGACATTATGTGAGCTCACATGTAGATATCATACGGTGGTTATAGGATTCTATATCCAATGTATAGTTACAATATGTAGAGTTTATGCTATTAATTACACAGTTACAACCAAACATATATTACACAATCATAACCAATATGTCTGTGTAATTTATGTTTGGTTGTATATACATAAGTGTGTTACCTTTAAGGAGGTAACAATTATATCATTGGTGTTTAAATGACATAAGATAGGATTACACAGACATATTGGTTATGATAAACACCAATGGTAATAATAACCTAGTGAAATATACATATCATTGGCTAATGATGTCATACCAAATATGTTACAGAGGTACACAATGCATAGATATGACTTGTGGTAGCCCTTTATATGATAATGAGTGGTATCATGAAAACCTGATGATACCATATGTATTAAGTAGATATATACAGATATGGTTGGTGACAAAAGGCACACAACCATAAATGATCACTGTTTGTTTATTGGTTGATATAGGTAGTAACTCTTAGTACCATTACTATCAGAACATGGCTAGGTATATACTCACCATACCCTTATTGTCATACTCTTGAATGGAGAGTGGGGCCATACATACCTACACTATTACCTTTCATATGTCTTATTATAAGTCATTATCATATGGGTTACATGCACCATGCTCATCCATATGGATGTACAAATAACCACTTATACATATATGACATTACTAAAAATTTCATAGAACCATATAGTGGCTTGTTACATTGATTACAGTCATATTACATCAATATGCATTACACTAATGTTACCCAACATAGATCACTAACCTACCATGTCATGGTATGGTAATACCATCACATTAGATCACCAAAGTATACTCAAACTGATATGACTATTACAATATAGGACCTAAATAAGTTAGTAATACAGGCTGGATAAGTGATCCAACCCCTTAATTGGTATACACCATATTTACAATGGATTCCACCATATAGCAAGACAGCTGTATGCAATATATATCCCTTATACCTTTAGCCAACCTGTATTACTAACTTACATACCCATGACTACCCACACCACCTGGCTACTAGTATCATTACTCTTGAGGGTGTGACATTTACATGTTGGAGTATGTTACCTAACCCATGGTGTATAATTAATACAGATGATACCAAGGTATACCTATAATGGCATACCCATATTTGCTAGGGCTACCTTGATCACTGGTTAAAATTTGTATCTTCACTTAAAGTCATACATCACACGACGTCCTACAGCCATACCAACCTTGCCAATGGTACAAGTAATTCTACGAAAACGTTCTGTAGAATGCAGTGTAAGGTGATTAGGTATGGTGTGATCTTATGTCTAAAATTAGATGCCCTTATATGTAATGGCACGTGTCCATTCATGTCTAAAAAATGGGTCTATATTATTGAACAACATTGTTAAATATCATTTGATATTAGCACACTCAAACTGTACTATCTGTAATTAACATTGTACCATATATACGTTGCCTATATATGGTACAACATTAATTACATATTTAACGTATTGTATGCTTAATGTACAATTAGTGATAGAAGGCTCAAATGTGGCCCACGATTTGTAACATATATGATATAGGTTTATTAATAGATACATTAGGGTAAAACATATGGTAGTGCCTTAGTGTACATGATGGACCATATCACTGGCTTATATGGTATAACAAAGAATGTATGCTATTTTATAGTTAGCAGATGCCTTGGGAGTGATTATATGCTAACTACTAGTGACTTATATCGACTATTTATTATATGGATGTTACCCTATCTGTATAATACCTAATGTTATGCCAACATAGATAACATCACTTGTGAATTAATGGTAGATACCTTTGGTTACCAAAATTATACTAATATTCATTCTTTTTTTAGTTCTCTTTTTATATTATTTTTTTCAATTTTTTGACTTCTTGATTCTCTAATTTTGAATGAATATTAGTATAATTATGCTTACTTGTGCTAGTAATATAGATTACCTTATAGTACACTAACCTATATATATATGTGGGAACCCATACTATATAATGTATAGATAGTTGATATAAGGCCCCATTTATGACTTACACAAATCATTATGTTTAGTGGTATAGATGCGTTACCACCTGAGTTTGTGTAATGTATAACCATATTATGCACTTATATGCTAGGGGCATGCAACAATATTAGTATAATTATGCAATAGCACCCAAACCATTCTAACATATTATTATGTAACATGAGGTCTACCCTTATAGTATCCTAGTTATTACCATTATTAGTGGGTATATCCTAATACACACAGATGGCAAGTTATATGGCAAGTTAGTACCATGGGTGTGTGTATTTATGGCATTTACTCTGGTATAATATGTAACAATAGTATGTACCTTGGGAGTAATGTATGTGGCAACCATATAGAAGGGTGCCAAGTAAGTTTATGTACACATGAGGTGTACCTATAATGTTATCATGTGAACATTTGTACCAATATACTAGTCAAGGGAATAGTATATCCTATACCCACTAGTATGTCAAGAATAAGGTCTATTATCCAAAGGTATATCAGGATATGTGCACAGTTATCATACCATTGCATATCTACACATCTAATTTATTACATGATACTAGATATAACAAAATGTGATATAACTCCTTAACTTATCCATTTGGAAGGCCTAGTATCTCATGTACAATTCACTAAATGTGTGGTAGGTTCTTGCCAAAATGTACATTAATATTATAAATGTACTTTACAGCTATTACCAATTAAGGATTGTACTATGAGATCCAAACATATTACTAGTATACCATGATATCCTATTAGGTATACAATAGCATATCAGTATGGTCCCTGTGTATAACATAATGGTATTAGTTGTAATGTACATTTATGGTGTATATCAACTGCATTTGAGATATTAGTTATTTGTATAGTTTTATGATTATACCGTTCATACAACTAATGTAAAGACATTAATCCAGCCACTTGGTGATTGTGAACATCCACTAATTACACCCTATATTGTAATTTGTTATACAAGTGGACTTAAGGTATTGCATACCAATTATGAAAATCCAATCAATGTCAAATGTGTGTACCATACTGATAGGTTTAACCAAGCGACATGTCATATATTTAGCAATGTATTGGAAATTGTGTAAAGAGGTTAGAATTTAGTATCAACTAAATTTTATATTTAGTTATATTAAACATGGGCAATATAGCTGCCTATATATCCATGATACATTTATATTAAACATGTCAAGTCCTTTATAATATCATATGTCTATGTAAACCATTCATCATAGTGGGTATTTTTTCCACTATGTCACATGTGAATTATGTGCTCAGTGAAATATATGCCAATGCCCATATTGGGACAATATACCTAGTAACATATCCATTGATATAGTCTTATAATAACAATGTAATCTTATATGTTTAGGCTTTTAGAAACCTCTTAGGTGCCTTAATTACCTATGTAATGTTGTTAATTATATGATACATGCCACACATGGGATCTTATATCTTGTGGGTGTATATAATAGATCCATAATATATATCATTTATCCATAATACATATAATTTCATAATATCACCACCAAAAGATATTGTTGGTGGTATTACATTTAAGATCCCATGTGTGGCATGTATCCTATAATTACTTAATTATATGTGAAGTACCACATGTATAGTACTTTGCATACAACCAACACATAACATAATGGCTATAATATATATTTATAGCAATTTACCTATAAATATACCATGCTAACATTTCTGGTATAAATACCTGGGTTAAGCACTATATTATCTGATGGCTTATACATATGATAGTAACCAATTTGCATGGGTAACTTGTGATATAATGCCAAGTTTTTTGGATAAATACAAGTATTTCATTACACTGGTTTAAATACAAGGTTAAGATATAATCCTTTAATTAGAAATGGAAATCACCTTCTGCTAAATGCACCAAAATGGAATTGGAATGCATTATGCATGTGGGTGTATTTTCTTAACACACTAAAGCTCCAAACAATATTAGTATATCATGACAATAAAATAACTTGGTGGCAATAAATATACCACAAGTAGTAACCTATATAGTTACCTAATTGTCAAATAATTTGAACTTATTTGGTTATGAATGAGACTCATGGTATAACATGGTGGGTAACAATATATGGATGGCAAGTGAAGATGGACTTGTTATATCCAAATCCATTGTTAGTGGGTTATACTATCCCAAATGATACTGGTTATATTGCTAAGAAGTAGATTTAGTAATTGATGGGTATACAATCTATACACTTATGTAACTTAGGTACTAGGTACACATATGGGTACACCCTGAGGGAGTTTACTTATGCCAATCGTATACATGTAAGATAGGGTACGGTGAGTATATACCTAGCCATATTTTGATAGTAATGGTACTAAGAGTTGCCACCCATATCCACCAGTAAACAGTGATCACATGTTATACCTCTAAGTGAGGTATGCATAATATCATGAGGTTACCTCATAATATCATGAGGTTACTAGATGTATATATTACACTAAAGAAGACAAGTGTATTAGTAGAAGAGCTTCATCACCATCATGTACTCGTGCATATAAATAGTGTTAGCATGTGTGCTCTCCTTAGTATACCTATAATATGATGCATAGATGACTATTTAAGACCCATATAAGGTATGTTCCCCATTAATAGCATACATTATAGTTACAATGTAACAAACATCGTGTATACATCTTACCCACCTACTTTATAATTACACATGTGTATGCATGACATCATATTATATTGAAAACATGGTATACCAGTGAGTATAACAACTTCATCATGATATTTACATGGGTTATGTAGTACATGTATGATACTATCCAATCCAAGATATGGTTGAGTACATATCTACTGTATACTACATAAACCATGTAGTACTGATACTATACATACCACATATTATGGACTTAACCATATCTTGGGTGTTGGCCTAATAGTCAAATGAAATCTCACTGTGTTAAGGATGCACAACATACACACACAGGTAAGTGGCTATAATGTATTGAAAAGGTAATTAGGTATGGTTAAGTATATTTCATTATGGTAAGCTATTCATCCATTGAGTTTTGGGTGGTTCTACAAAAGATGGGTATATACATTAACACTAACATAGGTAACCCACAATGGTTATACTAAGTATTATATAGCAGATTACATATAATACCATCTTTGTAGAACCACCCAAAACTCAATGGTTGATTAGCATACCATGTATAGTTAATATGGTAAAAAGATCATTTAATAACATTCATGTACTATAGGATGGGTGATATAACACTATGTTATTAGATGGATATACCATTATAGGTACATATTAGGTCGTTCTTGAGTACATAGTGTATGAAATCAAGAGTATATTTGGATTAGCTATACATACCATCTAGGCCATACATTAGTAACTGAGGATGTTAATTTTACTAATTAATGCATGATGTGGGTAATTAATGTTATACCTGACTACGACTAAGTTCCAATACATAAAGGAAAAGATATTGCATGTAAGACATTTAACTTATAGTAAAATTTGATATAGAAGTATGTATACACGCACATAATTCATAGATTCCCATTTCAACTAATAAAGGGTAGTTACCACTTACGTGCAGATTATAGGACACTCACTTAATGTCTTGGTGTTGAATAAAAGCATACTATATTATGTGGTGAATGAATGGTATATTTCATTAGATTTTGGATAATGATTACCCATGCAAATATGGCCTATAAATGTTAAAGTAATTTTACATTACATATTAGTACCCATGTAATACAGTCCTTGCTTAAACCATGTTTATAAACATTGACTTCTATGGAAGTCATTCAGTGATTGTACCACTATAACATTATATAGTATGTACATAGTGACCCCCTAATCATGTTATTGCAAAAGGTACCTTACATTGGATGTTGTTAGTTACTGATATCTGGCCCAGTAATAAATTTACCATATTATATGTGACCACATTGTATGGTGATATGTTACCCATAGGTCAATCATAAATATATAGTGATATGATCCTATAGCCTAATGGTAGGTCATATGGAGGCTCTGAATGGTTTAGTGTGAGGGTTGTATATTATATCACGCCCTTGGATGGATGTTGATCCTTGATATGTACCTGAATGTCATTATGGGGATATCCTAGGTAATAGTACTATATGACCTACAAGTTGGGTGATGGCTTATGTATAATTATACACTCAAATGTCATCTTTACTATCTTTTATGCTATAGTACCTACTGACAACCCATATTACACCCTATTATGAAAGGACGCTGAATTGCAATATTGGTATACAAGTTATTGTATGCCAAGATGTGTGACCTGTGTGAGTGATGCCATACCTGGTTTACTAATTTTAGATACCATGCATATAAAAATGTGATATAGTTAGGGATGCCATTGTGAATGGGCTTTTTAGAGTTACAATGACATAAAAAGTATATAAGCATACCGTGTATATTTAATATGCATTTGTACAAGGGACAACTTGGTGGGCCCTACAATTACCACCCACATTGTAATCAGATGTGGGCCCTACTATTTGCTAGCATATGACTACATACCTTAGCACCTATGGTAACCCATACAACATAATATATGCATTATTTTATGGATCCAATATTATCATAGTCAATGTACTTCAATATCTCAAATTATATATATATTATGCATATACGTTGCCCTATAAATAGGGCAATGTAGTACTAGGTATTTATCATACTTTAGCCATAGGGTGTCCAGTGTAAGCCATATTATAATGGTCCCAATATATAAGAATATATAGTAGTGGGCCCATTATAATATGGCTTTGGGACCATTATAATATGGCCTGTTATTATTACAAGGTATCCTTTAATAAAGAGTGGTATTTAATGTTAAGAGTATTAACACTCACAATGTATATGATAATACTAAGGCAGACCATATTATTGTAATAGGTATGGTAGCCAACTAATACTCTCAGTAAAGTAATATAACCACCTGTGGTTAGTCCAGGGTTATACCCTTCTTGCCAATAGTCTGATGGAGTGTTATGTGTTTATAACTTTGGTAATAATTGTGGTATGTAATTAAAAAAAATTGTAGGTTTAGTTATTATCTCTCTAAAGTCATATTTGGAGAGATAATAACCAACCTACATTGGTATCATAAACTAATTCTTCTACCTAATAAAATTATGTGGTACCACCCCTAATCATTGTATAACCTTAAAATGGTCCAAGCAATACATTAACATATTGTATGGTATGTGTGGTATCAAAATGATATCACATGGGCACATATTGTATGGATGTGGTACATGTATATACATGTATATTACACCAATCTTGATATGTTGGGTAATCAAATGTGGTGATTACTGTATGCTATAAATGTCTAATCCTGCATGGGTATTTTATAATCTATGTATTAGAACAAGCCCACTCACTGTGTGTTATACCCTGGTTACCCATATAACATATAAGCCATTTAACTACCTTAATGCACTGCAGATATTTATAACCATATGGCATTCATAGTTTATATACTAATGACTATGTATTGTATATCATACTATACATGGTGGGTATACAACCAGGGTTTAGTGTATTATAATAGTTACACTGACAAACATTCAGATGTACTTAAGTCATACATGGGTACCTAACATGTATATGCATCACCTTCATTTACTCACATAAAATTGAGTAATAGTATGCTATGTTGTGTGTATTTAATAATATGTGGCATTGTGTATGATACCATGTGCTAGTATCATGGCTACTATAACATAATAATGGTACATCTTAACCCAAAATATTTTGGTGAGCCTCTAATGTACTTACCATTAATAATTACAAATTTGGGTATGGAGCACTTATGTTTGACAAGAGTTGTTACTCATGTGTTATATATAAGTCAGTTACATCATTCCTATGGTAACTTCTAGTCAAGTATACACATAATACACTCTTATCAATTTGCATGTAGCCAATCTACATTTAATACATGGACAGTTATAGACTCAGGGTTAGACCAAATAGTCATATGTAATGTGGCCATATAACTGATATTGTATAGTCCTTTATAGTGGTCTTACATACGTTATACCAAATTTTTGCCATGCAAAGAGAGGTTTCCATATCATTAGGATACATTCATCTTAATAGTAAATAGTTGGTCAATACCTTACTTGACAAATCATTAGGTATCTGTAGATGTCAAATGCATAAGTATTAATTCCATAACCTATGATAACTAAATGTAACAATACCTACTTGGTATACTATCCCAGGTATTGCTACAACCATAATGGTTTGGTATGGGTGCTATTACCTACCCATCTATGCCCTCATATACTATACCCACTCTAGATTTAATAAGCATGTAATGTTATAGGTATGTGATCATATATGCATATGGAATGATTTTACATGCAATTTACACAGATTATGCACCTATCGCAGGGCATATATGGGTATAATATTATAACTTTATATCATCACAAATGTGAGTAACCATATAGAAAGTGTGTATGAGCTATGCAAGAGGGTTATACCATCCAAGTTTAGCACAAAACATAGATGGTTAGTATACATATGTTATATATTGGGTACCATTCTCTTTGGTACGTTATCATACCAAAGAGAAGGTAGCCAATATATTGGCCACTCAGTATATCATCACCATATCTACACTAATTCCTTCATATTATGTCCAATTTTATACATTATTAAAGTAGGCTTAGTGGCTTTGATAAGTTAGGTACATTGCAAATACACATACTAGATATTCAAAAACCATCATTATATGTGTAACCATAGCTTGGTTGATACCCACATGGTACCCCATTATACTCAACTGTATGGTTACTTGGTTACAACCTATCAGATCAGATGCACTTACTATATAGTGAGGTGTCATGACAATGGGTAGGTAATTATATAGTAATAATAGATAAGCTGTACATCACATATCGGAATGATGTAATGGTCTAACTTGGGTCTTCACTTGACTGACAGATTGTATGTAAGATACACATATTATTGATCCAATTGGTAAAATACATTACTAGGGCGTATATGACCAATGGAGGATTAATAATACATATGAAGGAAGTATACTTATGGTATTTGTACAATGACAATCAATATGGTTGCTATTAATAGTTATTGTTATGAACATATATAGTATATGCAATGATATATATATATATATATATATATTCTCCTGCTTAAGTGGATCGATGATGGAGATGGTTACCATTACTTTATATAACCTATGGATGGGCACCATGTACAGTGAATGGCCCATAGTAAGGTATCCCTATGGCAGAGCTACATAAGTATTTGGGTAATACCATCCATATATATCTAGGGGTGGTAAGCCACACATATTGGGTAATTGTAGTAAGGTTAGGTCTTACACAATTATGGACACCTCATTATATAGTAAGTGCATATGATATGATATGATAATAGTCGCATATCATATGCCAGTGTATATAAACATTATGTTGGTCCTAATTCCATATAACATATGGCATTAGGTATTTGTACATGACCCATGCATATAACCAACCAATAGGGTATATTCTACTAGTATGTGCGTACTATTACCTTATATGACATGTGGTACCGAGTACGAGGCAACTCAAATGTGGTGAGTAATTGTATATGTAATTCCTCAGTAATTCAACCTCAATACATATTTATTACACAGATGACATTCCCACTTATGGTACAATATCCCATATGTAATTATTTGTTCATATACCAACCACCTATTTGGGTATTATGTATGCATTACTAGTATTTTCCCAATATGTGGTTATTAGTTAAAGATTCAAGAAGCTATGGTAGCAATGGAGATTAAGGTGCCACACGCCCAAGGCAAGCCTACTTTGCCAAGCAGACTTATTACAAGGCAACGTGCAGCAAGGCTTAAATAACCACTTCAAGGGTTTGGTCAAAGTCACATTACATCTCACCTTGATGACAAGGTTGAACCATCCATGGAGAATTCAAGTGGAGTAGTCAAGTTTGTGATTCTTCTACAGAGGATGCGTGGAGGGGCTAATACTTAGCCAAATTTCAAGACAAGTTCAATTATTCTTATAGGCTTAATTTAATAACTTGAGATTGTTATTTATCCTTCATTTATTAGGCCCAAAAGACTTGTTATAGACTGGATATTTATTTGTAAGCTTGCCTTAGTTTATTTTACATCTCTATTAGGCCCATTCCCCTAGGTTTTTTTAAGTTATTTTGGTCTTATTTAAGTTAGTTTAGCCCAATCCTAAGTGAATTAGGATCAGATTGCATTATTGGGCTATAACTCCTAAACTAGCTAGGATTAGGCTATTTTTAGCATTAACTGAGCTTGCAACCTATTCCTTTTAGGGTTAGGAGGTGAGCAAGGTTATAATACCTTATTTTATCCTTGTAAACTTCAAATTAGTTGACTAATTAAATTCAGAGATATTCTCTTCAAGAAATCGTGCTCTTGTTGTTACTTCAAAGATTGCATCACTTATCATGGAAATCGCTTGTGCTATGTTCAATTCTTCTGTTTTTTGGGTTTGGGTCTCAATTTCATATAGTTGGGGTTTGAAATAGGCATGTTCTTAGAATAGAAAAATTGGGGATTGATTCAATAGGATTGGGGGTTTTAAGAAACTTGTTTTATTGGAGTTTCTGTATCAGTTGGAATAAGAGCTTTGACTTAATTCTATTGAACTCATGCGTATCTCTCATTGTTTTCTTTGCTGATTCCTTAGAAATAAATAAATAAAATTAGGGTTTAATTGCTTGGAATGAATATGCCATTATTGGTTCTTTATGTTCTTGTTTCTTTAATTGATTCTTTGTTTTTTTTGATCATCAATTAAAAAAACATTAGAAAGAAGAAAAAAAAGAAATTTCAAGATTGATCAAGAAACATCCAAGATTGTGATTCTTTTAATCTTGGTTTAATCTTTCATTCAAGATTTGTTCTATTCATTCAAGATCCATCTATATTGTCTTTCTTTCATTCAATAACCTATCAAGAAACGTTTTCTTTGAATCTTTTGTTCAATTTCTATAAATTTGGCAGATTGGGATAAAAAAAATAATAATTTGGTCTTGGTCTTGGGCTTGGTGAGTTTGTAATATTATTTTTTTGTTTGCTTTTTTTTTGTTTCTTGGTTTATTTCTTGTTTTGGTACTTATCTTTGCTTCTCTACATTGATTTGAACAATTATTGCACTCATAATTGTTCAATTGACCTAAGAATCATTGCCTTGTTGAGTTGCATCATTCCCTCCCTCCTCAAAAGGATTCGTCCTCGAATCAAAACCTACATTATCAAAGGAAGATAGATCAAAAACATTAAAAGTAGCACTAACACCATACTCACCTAGCAACTCCACCCTATAGGCGTTGTCCTTCATGCTTTCAAGCACTTGAAAGGACCATTGCCTCTAAGATCGAGTTAGACTTCCTTTGTTGAGGAAATATCTCCTTCCTGAAGTGCACTCAAACCTAATCTCCAGGCTAAAACTTCATCACCCTATGCCCTTGATTGGCTTTTTAAGTATACTTCTTGTTCTTTTCCTCAATATGCTACCTAGCTTTCTCATATATTGTCTTAACCAATTCGGCCCTTTGCTATCCATCTACAACAATCTTATTCAAGGGTAAAGGCAACAAATCCAATGGAGTTAATGGGTTAAAACTATACAGAATCTCAAATGGAGAATAACCTGTGCAAGAATGAATGCTTCTATTATATGCAAACTCAATCAAAGGCAAACAATCCTCCCAAGTTTTGAAATTTTTACCCATAACAGCACGCAATAAAGATCGTAAGGTTCTATTAACTACTTTCATTTGACCATCTATTTGGGAATTACAAGTTGTAGAAAACAAAAGTTTAGTTCCCAATTTATTCCATAGAACAAGCCAAAAGTGATTTCAAAACTTAGAATCCCTATATGAAACAATGGTTCTAGGAATGTCATGCAACCTAACAACATCCCTAAAAAACAAATCAGCAACATGTGTAGCAGCATTAGATTTATGACATGAAATAAATTGAGTCATTTTACTAAATCTATCAACTACAACAAAGATGCTATCACGTCCTTTCCTAGTCCTAGGAAATCCTAACACAAAATTCATAGATATATCAATCCAAGGACTATTAGGGACAGGTAGAGGCGTGTACAACCCATACGGTTGCACCTTGGACTTGGCTTGCCCAACTAGAGCAAACTCTTTCAACATCCTTTTTCATGTTAGGCAAATAAAAATGCTCCTGTAATATGTCAAGTGTTTTAGCAATACCAAAATGTCCCATTAAACCTCCATCATGAGACTCC
>JANZXR010374821.1:0-18555 GCA_027575705.1 Erythroxylum echinodendron
ATAAATATAAAAAATTGCCCGAAACGATACCCGGTATTGACCGGTACCGGTACAGTACCGTTTCAGAACTCAATCCGGTACCGAGTCCGGTACGGTATTCGCAACATTGCTTGGGTCTCTTCTTACTTTCTTAGATGATATTGCGGAATACATAAGGGCATCTTCAACCCATTCTATCAAAATAGAGTTAGAGTTTCTTCTATTTTGTATATGTTACATACCTTTTGGTCCAATCCACAATTTTATTTTTCACACGCAAATTTCTTTTTGACATATTCTTTTTTATTTTTTATTATTAAAATTATTTTATAAATTAATCCATCTTAATTTTTCGTGTACATTTTTATTTATAATATTATTGTTATTATGTTTTCATGTCAACAAATAATAAAATCTCAATTAAACTATAATTTATTATTTAATAATACTAAATAATATATAAGATATATTTCTCTATTTCATATTATTTAAATATATTAAATGACAATATAATTATGTAATATTAAACTTAAAATTTTATTAAATTTTATAAATAAAAAACATTTAGACATTAAAAAAGGCACAAAGTATCCATTACACTAAAAAAATAAAAGATAATATCGCCAATAAAAATAGATATAGTATAATCCACTAATCCTCTGAATTAATATATTGTTCCCATAAATGTTTTATTAATACATTCCTTAATTCAATACGTGCATTTTTGTCCTTAACTTGTTTATATTGAGTAAGAAATTGTTAAAATCGGATATTTTTATCTGTTGCCTTTTTACAGTCAGTTCTGGAGCTTCCAATATACTTGTGATTGATCCATTAAGATTGCATTCATCCTAAACAATCATGTTATGCATAATAATACATGAAGTCATCATATCATGCAACACTTTAAGAAAAAATCATGTCGATCCTGTAATAATTGTAAATCGCGATTGTAGAACTTCGAATGCACGCTTCACGTCCTTCCCATACGACTCTTGTCTCCTTGCAAAATATTTTTTCTTTACAAATGAGGCTCATGAATTGTTTACACAATGGTGAACTATTTCAGATAAATCCCAACAGTTAAATAATTTCTTATATTATATCATTTCCCTCGGATAACATAATAAGCAAAAGGAGCAATACCTTGATCAAGACTAGAAAGTAAATGTGATGATTCCAACACATTAATATCATTATTTGTACCTGAAATATCAAATAAGTGTGTCATATCCATATATTATAATTAGCAATAGTTTCAAGAATAATAATTAGTGATCTCGAACGTCTAACAATTGTCGGACAATTTTTTCACTTATAATGCATACAATCTAGACTACCCAACATACTTAGAAAACAACGTTGCTCACCAATATAAAAAAGCCTTGCAATATCGCTAGCATTTGGTGATTTAAGAGACCATTATGTAAAAATCTCAATAATGACATAACATAATCTCTTGAAGCCTCTATTGACTCACCAATTTCTATTAATTCATCAATTTTAACATACTCATCCGTAGCGTTCGTGGTTGTACCATATGCTAATTTAGAATGCGATTGTTATTTTTTGTAGAGTTGATAATCTGAATCTACCAAGTTCATCTCTTTGTTGTTAGAAATAGTTATCATGTTTATTTGTAGCATCAACAATACGAAGGAACAAACTTCGAGACATTTGATATCATCGTCGAAACATATTATCATTATATCGTAGATTTTCATAAAAATAATCTAAAAACAAATTAGGATTTGCACGCTTCACGATTACAGTTGATCACTATATGCCCTGGGATGGAGTTATGGTGTCCATCTTGGTTGTTTCGTTGATTGCAAAGAAGTTCAATTGCTAAATTATTTTTCTATATCAAATTATATATGACTATTTCATCTTTAAATGTACTATGCATTATTAACTCATGTTCATCATAGCTTGACGATGATGATGATAATGATGAAGATGATAACATAATTTGGAATTTGATATTAGAATAACCTCTAATATCATAATCCATTACAATAAATTGATGAGTAATTGATTTAGTAAAGGATGATATTTATAGAAGTTCTTGTTATAGTCAAAATATTGATAAAATCTACTCAATGGTTAATTTTATGATGAAATCCATCTGATAGTTGAGATTTAGATGAATGCTATTAATTTTATCTAATGTGGATAAAGTTGATTGTAAGTTCCCAAATGATTAAGGATGAAATCTATCAAACAGTTGAGATGATAATGAAATTCAATTGAATGGTTGGGATTTAGATATTCATTAATTTTATCTAATGTAAATAAGGTTGATGATAAGTTCCCAAATGATTAAGGATATAATCCATCGAACGGTTGAGATGATGATGAAATTCAATCGGACGGTTGAGATTTAGATGAAATCTATCAATTTTATCTAAAGTGAATAAGGTTGATGATAAGTTCCCAAATGATTAAGGATGTAATTCATCTAACCGTTGAGATGATGATGAAATCTAATAAGATGGTTGAGATAATGATAGCATTCTTTAGGTCTATAAATATGAAACATAGTGTCTAAGCAAATCACCATTTGAAATTAAGTATTTCACTTTTCTTCATCCTAAAAATAAAATTCTCACTAGCACTTCAATTATTAAAGAAAAATAGCTTCTCAATCGACTAGATACAGCACTAGTGAAGATATACTCCTATGTCGGATTCATATGGAGATTTCGCAAGATCCGATTGTTGGGAGGCATCAAATTTCTGACCACTTTTGGGGATGAGTTAAGGAAGCATATAACAATGAGGCAACTGATGGGTAGGAGCAACATAACAAGAAATCTGTACAAGAGCGATGGTGAAAAATAGCACAAGCTGTTAAAAAATTACGAGCATGCATCAGACAAGTTGAGAATATGAATCCCAGTGGTGCATCCGATCAAAATATTGTGAGTTTCTTAAATTTTTAGTTCTTGTAATTTTATATACACTTTGTGGCTAGATAATTAACAAATATATACATTGTTTGCAGTTGGATTGTGTGAAGGGGTTATTAACACAAGATGTTAACTGCAAAACAGGTTTCAAATATGATCATATATGGAACATTGTCAAAGATTTTGAAAAATTTAACGATGATGTCATCTCACCAAGACAAATTTATCGAAGGCAAATTTCTAACTACGTGTCATCAGAATTTGATAATTCAACACTTGAATCTTAAGTCTGGTATCTACTGTGCTTTCTGATTTTAGTATATATTTGAATAATGGCGAATTCGGTGGCTCTTTATCCAAAAGGTCTATTAGGTGAAGAAGGCCAAAGCAAAGAGAAAAATGAAGGAAAATTTTTCTTCTGAGATAATTAATCTTAAAGATGAAAATCGAGAGCTTATTGAGTTACTGAAACAATAAAGCAAAAATAGATAAGTAATGCTTGAAACAAATAAACAGAAGATGGAGATTTAGAGACAAAAGTTGGCTTTGAAGCAATTGAAAGAAGATATTAAAATTATGTCTCAGGACTTTAATTAAATTAGATATCCTGGTCGTCATCCTTATATTGCAGCTGAACAAGCACGAATTCTCAAACAAAGATCCCATCAAATCCATCAATCACAACAATAACTAACTTCGTCAAATACTATTTTTGGCGAATATTTTGTTAATATTGGTAGAGATGGAACTAATTGACCTGATTATTAAATTTTTCGACTTTGTATTAGTAGTTAATTATATTTTTCTTGTGTTTTTTTAATTTAGTTATACTGCTTGACTATTAATATCTATGTATATGTGTTTTAGTTTATCTTTGTTTGTAATTTATTATGCCATTGGATAGATTTTATTAGTATCTCAATCATACCAAGAATTTCTATAAATACCATCTTTTACTAAATCAAATATGCATCAATTTATTGTAATGAATTATAATATTAGAGGTCCTTTTAATATTGAATTCCAAAACACGCTATCATCTTCATCTTCATCTTCATCTTCATGTTCATCATCATCATCATGTGATAATGAACTTGAGTTGATGATGCATAGTACAGTTGAAGATGAAATAGTCATATATAATATAACTTAGCAATTGAGCTTTTTTGCAATCAACAAAACAACCAAGGTGGACATTGTGGCTCCATCCTAGCGCATATAGTGATCAACTGCGATCACGAAGTTGCAGATTGTAATTTTTTTAGATTATTTATGTAAAAATTCGCGATATAATGATAATATATTTTGGTGACAACATTGAATGTCCCAAAGTTTATTCCTTCATATTGTTAATGCTGTAAAAGAGCATGACTATTTCTAATAATGAAGAGATGGATTTGATAGACTTGGATTATTAACTCTACAAAAAATAATAACTACATTCTGGATGTTAGCATATGACATACTTGCAGATGCTACAGATGAGTATGTTAATTGAAGGCTTCAGGAGATTCTGTCGTGTTATTGTCGAGATTTTTGTAGAGCGCTATTTTAGATCATCAAATGCTAATGATATTGCAAGGCTTCTTTATATTGGTGAGCAATATAGTTTACCAAGAATGTTGGGTAGTCTCGACTGTATGCATTAGAAAAGGAAAAATTGTCCTACGACTTGGTCTGGATATTATGCTAGACGTTTGGGATCACCAACTATTATTCTTGAAGCTATCTCTGATTATAATCTATAGATATGACACACTTATTTTGATATGCTAGGTATAAATAATGACATTAATCTATTGGAATCATAAAATTTACTTTCTAATTTTGCTAAAGGTATTGCTCTTCCTGCCCATTATATTATTCAAGAAAAATAATATAGTATGAGATATTATTTAGTTGATGGGATTTATCTGAAATGGTCTATCATTGTACAAACAATTCATGAGCCATGTTTGTAAAGAAAAAAATATTTTGCAATGAGACAAGAGTAATGTAGTAAGGACGTGGAGTGTGCATTCGGAGTTCTACAATCATGATTTGCGATTGTTGTAGGATTAACATTTTTTTGCTAAAAAAGTTTTGCATGATATCATGATTGCATGCATTATTATGCACATTATGATTGTTAATGATGAATGCGATCTCAATGGACCAATCACAAGTGTAATGGAAGCTCTGAATCGATTATAGAAAGGATAACATATGAAAATATCCTATTTCAACAATTTAGTGCCCAGTATAAACAAGTCAATGATAAAAATGTGCATATCAAATTAAGGAATGCATTAATAGAACATTTATGAGAACAATATACTAATTCAGAGAATTAGTGGATTATGTTATGAGTATTTTTAGCGGTGATATTATCGTTTAATTTTTTGGTGTAATGAATATTCTATGCCTGTTTTTTATGCCAAAATGTTTTTGATTTATGAAATTCAATAAAATTTGATGGTTGATATTACGTAATTATATTGTCATTTAATATATTTAAATAATATGAAATAGTGCAATATGTCTCATATATTATTTCATTTAGCATTATCAAATGACAAATTATAGTTTTCAATTGTTTGTTTTTTATTAACATAAAAATATAACAACAATAATGTTGTGAATAAAAATGTAAACAAAAATAAAATAAAGTTGGGTCAATTTTATAAAGTAATTTTAATAATAAAAATGAAAGGTAAAAAGTAATATGTGTAAAAAATAGAGTTATGGGTTAAAGTGAAAAGTAATGTACCATTTTGGAGGAATGGGTTGGAGATGCCCTAAAGATGCAAATTTTATAATCCTTAACTCTGTCAAGTTTTAATCAGAGCTCACTCAACTTTTTACACTCCTCTTCTACTTCCAACCCTTTCCCATTATGGGTTTCTCATTCAAGTAGGTGCTTAAAGCTGATTCCTTTCCTGAGTTTTTGAATTCGATAAAAAAGAAGTCCCATATGCCAACTAACTTTGGAAAATATAGTAGATAATCATGGTCCATTGTGGAGTCAATGTTGAAGATGGTAATGATAAAGATGGCAACTTTTATGTAGAAAGATGTGTGGAACTTGTAATGAAGGCAATTGGGTGTACTAGTCCTAATCTTATGGTGGGCTATGTTATTATCAAAGATGGCAAATTTACCCTAAAGTTGAATAGTATTATTATTATTATTTATTTATTAATAAAATTAATTTTTTTAATTTCAAATAATATATCCTACAATTTTACATAAGGGTGAGTTTTGTTAATCTAATTGTAAAAATAATAAATAATGTTTTGTCAATATTGATATGGTTCATTAATATTTAAAATCTGCTTTATACCTTTTTAAAATATTAAAATTCAAATTAAACAATTTGTCTATAGTTTTTCTCCAAGTCTTGTTGAGTATTTCCTCAAGGCCTGGCACACCACTTAAGCTCGTAAAGTTTCATCTACATGTTTGTATCCAAAATTTAGGGGTTATTGAAGTATATGAATATAGATATAGAAGTTGTGAACTCATTCCACCATTTGGAAAAATAAGTTGTCAATATTTACTTTAAAACATTTGGATGACCTCAAATTGTGAAAAATAAAATTTTTGAAACAACAAGAAACCAAAGGATGTAATCTTGGAACCAATTCAAAAACAAAAATTGCATAAACTAAAACATAGAAATCATTATACCTAAAATTCGGTTTCCAAACCAAATAGAAGGGAACTTGAGGTGTAGGGTTGAAAAAAACATCACCTTAGTCTCATCTCCACCTCATTGCTCTCAGTCTTGATGTTAGGTTTCTTAATTTGTGTCTCCTTGCATCAAATGAGATGCACTCCAAGGTTTTCACCAAAGATTGATTAGAAAATCAATATTTCCTAACGTTAGATGGTGCTTTAATGGCCTAACTTCGATCCTAGAAGATCCCCAAATTAAACTATTTAATGGGTGATTTATTGCTCAACACATGAGCTAAATGACAAAGCTAATTTCGGCCTTGAGAGGGGGATAGGCAAAAATCAACAGCTGGGAAGAAAATAGGCAAAAATCGGTAGCTGAGAAGAAGAAGATGGGTTTGTCAAAAGACACCTCATATTTAGAGATAAAATTAGGGTGGAGATGCTACTTGAGTTGTCTCAATTGCCCTTGTGGAAATTAAGTTATGAAATAAACAAGTAAGGATAAAATAGTCATAAGGCTTTGAACTTATCCTAATTGCCATTTCATGGGACAACTCACGATGAATAACTTCCTCTCCAAGGTTGGCCACGCTAATGGTCTATTTAATTACCACTTTGCCATTTCGATTTAATCTCATGCTTCAAAATAATTAAACATTTGACCCAATTGCCATATAACTTTACCATATAATTATATGAATTATTTTATTGAGCAATAATTTTATATGACATGTCATACGTATCAAATAAATTTATCTAGGATTAAATTTGTTATCTAATAACATTTATTCTAATACCATATGAGGACCAAAATAATTATAATACTTATAATTAATTTTATCGTCATATTTATATCTCTATATGATATACTGAATAATTTACTTTTTCTAGTAAAATCTTTTTTGGTGTGACCCATTAGGATCTATGTCATATTGACAGTAGAATTGAAACTCCTTATAATTCTATAAATAACAAGTGGTATATAGCAAAATATATTATAATTACTCAAATAACATAGATGATAAGTATCGTAAACAAATCACAATCCCGAAGCAATAATTGGCTGTGTCAATTCTCTTATCACATAATATCCTGAATAAATGCAAGACTGAAATATGTCATTCTTGCCAATTTGTTCTTTCTTGATCTCCAAAGTAAATCATAAATATAATTAACTCCTTAATCATATTGCATGCATACAATATTACTTTATTAAGGGCCTCATAGATATTATCACTCATATGATATACGAGAGACAACATTATTCTTATTAAGCATTTATCCTCTACATAAGTTGCACTTATTGTGGTATTATCTGTATAGCTACCTGTTATAGTTAGCGTTGGAATAACTCCTTATTGAATGGTTTGTAGAATATCACCATCATTTAATCTACACACTAATCTTTTAGGGGTCAACTAATATTCCATGTTAATTACCAAGATTAATGACATTTCAGAGTAATCATTATTTTCCATTATAGAATTCTACAATTTGAGTCCTCAACTCAAATAATCCATTAACAATGATAACTCATGGAACAAAATGATATAAACCATCCAATTTATGAACATAACAATTGGAATACAACTATCTAGAAGTTATCTTCTAGATCATAACATTAACAATCTCCCACTTGAGCTAGAGCCAATCCAAATACATCTTTATGCATAAAAGCTCTAAACAAGTGTAGCCCTATAAACAATATACATCTTTATGCATAAAGAAAAATTCACTCAAATCCAATCTCCAACGTATCTATAATACCCATTGATGTAGTGTAAATCGCATTTTTGGTTTGAGAAAGAAGTTTTGTTAGTGGGTCAACTATGTTCTAACTGAATCAACTTTGCAAACCTTTAAATCACCCCTCTCTACAATCTCTCGTATGAGGTGATATCATCGTAGAACATGCTTGGACCTTTGATGTGACCTAGGTTCCTTCGCCTGAGCAATAGCCCCATTGTTGTCACAATAAAGCTTAATTGGTCCAGTGATACTAGGAACTACATCAAGTTTGGAGATGAACTTCTTGATCCAACATCCCTCTTTGGAAGCTTCGGAAGCGACTATGTATTCGGCCTCGGCGGTGGAATCAATTATGGTCTCTTGCTTGAAACTCTTCTGGCTCACATCTCCTTTGTTGAGGATAAACACATACTCCGATTGCAATCTCATATCATCACAGTCAGTCTGGAAACTAGCATCAATGTAACCTCTTACAATGAGCTCAGAATCCTCGCTATGGACAAGAAACATATCCTTAGACCTTTTTAGGTACTTGAGGATATTCTTGAATGCAGTTCAATGCGCTAAGCCTAGAGTAGCCTGATATTTGCTGATTATACTCAGAACGTATGATACATAAGGGCAAGTGCATATCATGTTATATATGATAGTGCAAATTGCCGAAGCATATAGAACTCTACTCATCACATCCCGCTCACCAGGTGTTGAAGGATACTGTTTCTTGCTAAGATGGATAACATGTGACATAGGTAAGAAATCTTTCTTGGCATCCTATATGTTGACCTCTTCAACACCTTGTCAATATATGTACTCTAGCTCAATCCAATGAGCCTCTTAGATCAATCTCTATAGATCCTAATGCCCAAGATATAGGTAGCCTCACCCAAATCCTTCATTAAGAACACCTTCATCAATAAGGACTTGACGAACTCTAACAAAGGAATGTCATTCCCGATAAGAAGAATGTCGTCCACATACAACACCAGGAAGACTATTGCCTTCCCACTAATCCTTTTATACACACAGGATTCTTCCTCGTACTTGACAAAATCAAACTTTTTGATCTCTTTATCAAAGCACTTGTTCGAACTGCATGATGCTTGCTTCAATCCATAAATGGATCTTTAAAACTTGAACGCCTTCTTAGCAACATTTAGATCCACAAAACCCTCTGGTTGTGTTATATACACATTCTCTTCTAAATCCCTATTTAAAAAAGCAAATTTGACATCCATTTGCTATATTTCATAATCATGAAAAGCAACAATTGCTAAAAGGATCTGAACTGACTTTATCATAGCCACGAGGGAGAAGGTCTTATCATAATCAGTTCCTGGAATCTACCTGAAACATTTCACAACAAGTCGTGCTTTATAAGTAGTCAAATTTCCATTTATGTTTGTTTTATTCTTGAAAACTCACTTATTTTCAATTGTTTTTACCCCAATAGGAAGATCAACTAAGTTCCAAAACTAGTTATTATATATATGGACTATATCTCGAATTTCATGGCTCCAAGCCATTCATTGGATTTTAACCTTTTCATTGCTTCCTTATTGGTCAATGGATCTTCGATGTCCAGGACCGTCACCTCATGTAGTCCCATGTACCTCTCAAGTGCACAGACTACCTTAGTTAACCTTTATAGTGGAACTACTTCCAGTTGACCTTCCTCCACAACTCCTTGTGGTATAAGTTTAACTTCGAGTTTTATTGATTTAAATGGATGCTGGTCATGAGCCTCTTTCACAACTACTTGTGGCATTGGTTGTATATGACTCCTACTGACAGAAGCATCGAGGGGTGGGTTAACGTGGCTCCCATTGGCCTCGTTATCTTGTAGTGTTTCCTGAATTTCTTCAAGTCTAACATTACTACCACTACTTCCTCTTGCGAGAAACTCTTTCTCCAAGAACACACCATGTCGAGCAACAAACATTTTGTTCTTTGACTTGGGATAGAAATAGTATCCTTTAGTTTCTTTAAGATATCCCACAAAAAAGCACTTATCCGATTTAGGGCCAAGCTTGTCAGACATTAAACGCTTAACATATGCCTCACAATCCCAAATCTTTAGAAAAGACATGCTAGGCACTTTGCCAAACCATCTCATATGGTGTCTTTTCTATGGACTTTTATGGAACCTTTTTTAGTGTCAATGTAGCAATTTCAAGCGCATATCCCCAAAACGAGATTGGAAGTTCAGTTTGACTCATCATAGATTGAACTATATCTAACGAAGTTTGATACCACCTCTTGTAAACACCATTCCATTGTGGTGTTCTAGAAGGGGTGAGATGATCCTTTGCTCTCTAAGATAAGCACCAAACTCATGACTTAAGTATTCACCTCCACGATATGATTGTAAGATTTTAATCTTCTTGTCAAGTTAGTTCTCAACTTCATTCTCGCATTCTTTGAACATTTCAAAAGATTCAGACTTATGTCTCATTAAATATACATAACTATAACTATTGAAATCATTAGTAAACTAATGAAGTATCAAAAACCACCTCGAGCATTGGTACTCATTACTCCATATACATCACTATGTATTAGACCCAATAAGTCACCTACCTCTCACATCTCTTAATGAAGGGTAATTTGGTCATTTTACCAAATAAGCAAGATTTGTATGTCCCAATCAATTCCAAATTAATACCCAATCAGAAATAGAGGTAGCAAGGTTAATCTTAATAACATATATACCTGAAGAAGATGATGAAATCTTTCCACTCTTCAAGTCCTCAAAGTATTTGAGACAATTCTTCTTCCAATATCCTTTTCCTTTCTAATAAAAGCACTCGACATCAAAAATGGTTTTGGCTTTTGGAGTTCTTGAAGTCACCAATTGAGCCTTCCCTTTGCCACCTTTTCCCTTTTTCTTAGCTTTGCATTTGTTCGTTTCTTGATCTTCTTCCTTCCTTTCTGAACCACCAAGACATGAGAAACTCCTTTTTTCATGTCCTGCTCAGTGGTCCTGAGCATTCATGTAATTCCTCCAAAATTTTCTCCATCATATGTAACACCCCCTATAGAAAACCTACAACTACCCATACACATGACACCCAAAATTCCTCTACATACATTCATGACATACAATTCTACTCAATTTTGTACATGTACATATGACAAAATTTCATATCCCTTAACAATATCATTTAAAAGGAGTATTACATCATTACATTAACATGGTAATTCAAAAGAGATATTACACAACTTAAATTCTTAATTACAAATTGTTAAGATACTACAATTTCCTTCATTACATATACAACCATTCTTAATTACAAATTGTTAAGATACTACAATTTCCTTCATTACATATACTTTTACTCCCAACGTTGGCCTTGGTCCCTGCAGATGATCCATGTGTCTTACTCCTATTATTTGGACATACCCGGATTAACACCGTGCTAAGCTTGAAAGCTTAGTAGAGAATTACTTAGTTTAGATGAACATTTAAGACAATCATCCACTGAGCGCACACACATTCATGAATATCATAAACTCACGTAAACAATGATGACATAATTAAGCAAAGTACATAATGCAAATATGCTTCAACATTATCCATACACCAAAATGCACATTTATAAGCTAGATATTGATATTCAAAGCTCATCAATAGAAATTATTCATATTGTGATGTTGTATCTCTTATTGATGACTATTAAAATTTCTTTTTGTATTAAGCCTGCACCTTTCCTATGGGTGTGAATAATGAGAGTTGTGGATATGCAAAGGTATCAAATTGTGGATATCTGAAGGCATCGAAGTATAGATATCTGAAGGCATCAAACTGTGAATACCCGAAGGTATCAAACTATAAGGACACTATGGTCTCGAAATGAAGACACCAATGGTGTCAAACTATAGCAACTATACTGTAACCCTATACACATGCCTATCTATCCATCACCATGATAATAAACCAGGCACTATAACATTTTCCTTTAATCATTTACCAATTTCATGATTAATATATTGACAAGTCATATGGTATTCATTTGAAATCATAAAATTTGTATGTAAACTTGTATAGTCATACAAAGCGATAAATATGCATATAAATCATCTATATATATATATATATATATATACATATATATATATATATATATGTAAATTTCCTTTAGCATACATTATGTAGTTATAGGTGTTTACAAATTTTCATAAACATTAGAAAAGGTTTTGAAATGGTTCAATGAAAGAAACAGGAAGCAAAGTACTTAAAATAGTGCAAAATGGGCTAAGCACACAGCGGGTCTAAAAATAGGTGAACAAATTAGTCCATAATTAAATCATACGATAGTCTCCATTTGTTTCACAATTTTTGCATAGAAAAAAAATTCAAATTAGACTTTAAGGTCTTCTAGACATTCATTTCCCTATGCCTCTAATTTCTATGTCGTCAAAGATCAAGCCATTGGGACTTCTAAGTTAAGAGATAAGTTCAAACATCACAAGCTGCTCCAATATAGGGGCTACATCAGGTCTTCCAATATCATACAACCAGAATTAGGTTAGGATCTCTTCTAAAGAATTTTAGTTTTATGTCTTAGACAATTTGGATGTCTTTAGGCCTAGTTATATCCTAAACAATAGGACTGGTTTGAGTAAACTGAGAACCTAAGATAGAATTTTACTAAACGTGGCTATTTCTTGTCATATTTAACCAATTCATGCAAAGTAACACAAAATCACCATTTTAGCAATCATTTCATACCCAAATCAATCTTTTTACACATTCACATATACATAAATACAAAAATTAACTAAGTGCAGTCCAAAACCTTGAAATTTACCAATTGACTCTTCTTTTAGTACTGTTTCTTCTCTTCCTCTTTACTTTTGCTTGATTCACCAACTAGAACACTACAAATGCATATCTCAATCACATATCCAACCTTATAATTCCAACTCTTCATGAGAAAAGCAAGAAAGATGAAGATGAGAAGAAAAACCACAAACTTTTACCTTGATTTTCATTTAGATTAGCATGATTCCTTATGCAAAATGATGTGATTAAGAAGATAGAATGGAAAGGAAGTGACAACATAAAATTTTGGAGTTAAAACAATCCATACACATCCCTCAGTCCACTTTTCTACTCCCCACTTCAAGAAGTTTTCAGTCTTACACACATGTTCAATCCCATTGGTCTATATGTTGATTTTTGACAAAATTGCACATTTGGTCCTTCTTCTTCCTTTAATTCCCACATTGGCATATAAAGTCATCAATTGATTTCATTCTTCTCTATAACTCACATATAATTATTCATGTCTATGCCTAAATGAAGAAATTACCAATTTACCCCTATCTTTTAAATTAATTACCATTATGTCTCTTAGTATGCTTAGATACACTTAATTCTTTATATTTACTTCTTAATACACCCTAGACATACTATAATGCTTCTAGGGTATATATTGGGGCTTTACATTTTCTGCCCTTTTAATGAATTTAGTCATCGAAATTCATACCTATATTGAATAGTTGTGAGTAAAGAGTTCGTATCATCGATTCAGGTTCTCAAGTAGCCTCTTCAATGCCATGATATTACCAAAAAACGTTTACAAGACAAATTTGTTTATTCCTTAACTGTCTCACTTCTCTAGCAAGATTTCATTCGGTTTTTTGTCATATAAGAAGTTTGCTTGGACCTTTATTTCTAATACTGATAACACATGTGAATCATCCGATCTGTATCTCCATAGCATTGAGACACGGAATACATCGTGCAACTTAGATAGTTCCATAGAAAGAGTCAACCTATATGCCACTAGTCCAATCCTTTTAAGGATTTCATACAGACCAATAAATCTAGAGCTAAGTTTTCCCTTTTTCCTAAATTTAAACACCTTTCTTCATGGCGAAAATTTGATAAAACTTTGTCACCTACTATATATTCAATGTCTTTCCTCTTCAAATTAGCATATGATTTTTGTCTATCACTTGCACCCTTTAATCTTTGTTGAATAACCCTCACTTTCTCTTCTGTTTCATTGATTATGTCAGGCCCAATCATCTTGTTCTTAGTCAATTTTGTCCAACAAATTGGCATGCCTATATTTGACTGAAAACTATTGTTGTAGGCAAATTCCATCAAAGGAATGTACCTATCCTAACTGCATGAAAATTCCATAACACATGCTCTAAGTATATATTCCAGCACTTGTATAACTCTCTCAAATTGCCCATCGATTTGTGGGTGAAAGGCTATGCTGAAGCTCAACCAAATACCTCAAGCTGTTTGTAGGCTTTTCTAAAATATTGATATAAATCGTGGGTCTCGATCATAAAAAATTGACAATAGCATTCCATATAGCCGAACAATCTCATTCACATACAACTCAGCTAATCGATCCATAGAATAGTCAAGTCAAACAGGTCTAAAGTGAGATGATTTGGTGAGCCTGTCCACTATAACTATTAGCCCCTAGTCTTGATTCTTATTTCGCGGTGACAAGGTGCCAAAAGTGGGAGACTTTTTTAAATAAAAGTATATACATTATATATAACTAACATCAAGATAAAAAGAATTAAATTTCTTGGTAGGAGTAAAAACAAATAAACAAATAAATAAATAAAATAAAAATAAAAAAGAAGAAATGTATGAGAATGTCACGACCGTGCATTATTTTCATGATCGTGCATTCAAAATGCACGGACATGACAGCTCGGAGTCGTGGTCGTGTCTGTGCATGATCGCGAGCTTCTAGGTAAAATCGCATTTACACAATCGTGCAATTCGATGAATAGTGCTGCTTTTGCACACCCACTTCTAATCTTTATAACTTTCAATCCCGAAGTCCAAAAATTTTAAACTTTATGTTGTTAAAAAGCTAAAAGAATGATCTACAACTTTCATGAAGACGACTTGTAACTCCAAGATCAAGTTTATCTTTCCTTTTGTTCTTGCCTTTGATATTCTTGATTCCCTTCAAATAAACATATTTTTCATTTAAACAACATATACGAATAGAACTTCTATAAATCTCTATTATCCAAAAATAAGCTTAGACTTAATATACTCTTAGTTTATCTAACTAGAAGAACAAAGATCTAATTAAAAGTTCAATAAAATCTAAGAACGTAAATCTCTTGTTTCTCTCTTCATTTTCAGCACATAAAAACATAGTTTCTCTCGTTTCTTCTTCTATCAAAATAAGAAAATAGATAAAGGGTTACCTAGAACTTAGCTGAACCTTCTTCTTCTACTTCTTATCAACTTTATCTTTCATTCCTTCTTCTTCTTTACTAGTTCAGTTTCTGCTTCTCTTTTTCTACTTCTTTATACATTTTTCTTCTTTCTTTCTTTCTTATTTTACATGACTCTCTCTCTCTTTCTCTAGTTTCTTCTAGGTTCTTCTTTTCTTTCTTTCTTAATCTCATGAACACATCTCTTTCTTTCTTCACTCACACACCCTTTATTTGTTATTCTCTTATTAATCTAAAACAAACTCTAATCTTCCAAACTTACCCTTCCGTATTTACTCTAATACTTTCTAACTCCTTAACCTAATTCTAACACTTCCATTTAATCCATGCAATCATATATAATTAACAAATTCATCAATAAACTCCATAAATTTATAATTTAAAAATTCTGATATTTACTCATAACTAAACACCAACAATTTCTTATTTAATAATTCTAGCTTCTAAGAAAAGTTCGTGGTCTAATAATAACCCACATCATATCATGTTTTCTGTGTGCGAGAGTTAGACTTGTTACAAAGTCCATAGTGATATTATCATATTTCCAATGTAGAATTGGAATGGGATCTAATAGGCTAGATGGGACTTGATGTTTAGTTTTCACCAGTTGATAAGTCAAACACTTAGACACATAATTCATTGCATCACGCTTCATTCCTGGCCATCAATAATGTTTTTTGAGGTCCTAGCACATCTTGTTACCCTTATGACGCATGTTGAACATAATTGTAACACCCCACCCTTTCAGAACCTGTACCTGACATCCTTTGTGATGTTCGAGTCTATGCCCCGCGAGGGTTGTATGCTAGACAAATCAATCATTCATAATTCAGTATAATTTTTTTTGAAACCACAACATAGTATACAGAAATCAATAACCAAATCGGGCACACTTTTAATTTATAAACATTTTCAATCATGGCAATACAAACATCAGAATTTCAATAGCCATTTGGGCCTATTACAAATACAAAACATTTCCAATTCTAAAAGTTATTACATACCACAACATTCAATTACAAATGATATAAAAATTTGCTGAATATACAATTCATTATAAAATAAAGAAATACAATGCAGACATGAACTGATCCTGACCTTTATCTCTCACTTGCATGCAATAAGTATGCTCCTGTTTGCCAAACGGGGTATTCTTCTGAGCTCTGAAAAATATTTGCAAATTTTGGCTGAGTTTTTCGAACTCAATGAGTGACCATCATTGATAGCTCATCCAGTCACATAACATATAAATCACATTCACAACATTTCACATTTCACAATCAATATAATTTAATCAGTCATATCATGCATATGCAGTATGTATGAGACCCACTTTTCATCTGTTGCTTTGTTGTGACTGAGTGCCTAAACTTTCCCATATAGGGCTCATTAAACGTTGAGCCTAAGGCTCTGTATCACTTTTGAGCTGAGGCTCTTTTTTACTTGTTGAGCTTTAAGCTCTAATCAGTGGCTGCTCTAGTCATAACTGCCATTATATTTCATGCATTTATTAAATGAAATGCATCAATCACATTTGTATGATCTCATTCAATCACATTTCTATATCATCAGATCTTAGTCCGGCATTCAACATTAAGTTGGGAATCATATTTTCACTTACATGCACATGCTCATTCAAAACACATTTATCATCAAATTATATACACTTAGTTCATCTCATTCACATATAAGCAACACTTCAATATCTCAACCAAGCATCACAATCATCAGACCTCCTTTCCGGAAATCATCACAATCAATCACATTCATTCAATCATTTCAAAACAGAATTTAAACAAACAAGTAATTAAGTGAGACCGTTTAAGTCACTCACAGTACGCTCTAGATTAGCAATTGCTTCTAAAATCTGGAAACGTCTGAATGTGTACATTTATCCTGCATATCAAAATTCTGCAACACACATATTGCACACATACATTAATAACTTTGCATAATTATAAGCATTCATTTATACACATGTGTGCATATAGAATATGTAAAATGCGTGTTCATGACAATCTCGGGTATCTTTCCATTATTCTTGTCACATTATCAGTCTTATGTCAACACTCACCTAAGTAAAAATTTGTACTTAGGGTTTATACCTTAATTAAACACTTTGAATCTAATTTTATGATGTTTCTCCAAACACTGACTTTCAAGTCTACTATTTTTGATCATTTAACCAATGAAAATGAAGTAATTTGGGAACATTTTCTTTTGAGAATTGTCCTTCTATCTCATCAGTTTCTAATGACATCCAAATCCTTCAATTTGGCTCATTAGTGTAAAAGTTATACCCCAAATATTTTTGGACTGCTTTTATTCTGTGACAATGTCCTATACTCAATGTCCACCCAAAATTTGAAATTCTTACAATCTGATTCAGAATTTTATTTCTTCATATGATTTGTAGCCCTATGTCTCTAGTTTACTCCAAATTAAAAATCATCTCAATTAGAAAACTACATATCAAGATATTATCAAAATACCAAACCATGTTTTGTGCTGGAAAGTTCGCCGCGACGAACTTTTCCAGAGAAGAAAAGTTCATCTAAAATCTTTCAAGTTCGCCGTGGTAAACCAAGGAAAGTTGGCCGTGGCGAACTTTCATAGAAAGCAGTAAACAAAACTCATTTTCGAGCACTCCTCATCATCACTTCATCCCATTTCATCTCTTTTGCTTAACATATCATTTCTAACTTATATCTACATCATTTCCTCTTCACTTATATCCCAGTCACATTTCAATATCATTCACAAACAACTCTTGATCCATAATTGATCATTAACTGAAAACAAAACATTCATCATCAATTTTCTGCATTTCATCCAACACCCTTTTAAGGATCATTCTACCTCAAAATCATCATTATAACAATTTATGGGTCATTAGTTATCTTACACATATACAAAAGCAAGACATTTACATACACATTTCATCACTCACAACACATATACAAAAATGACATAGTCAAGTCATCAATCTCAATATACTCATCATTCTAGCTTCATTTAACCATACTCA
>JANZXR010374995.1:0-18537 GCA_027575705.1 Erythroxylum echinodendron
AATAACTCAGAGACTCGTTTCCTTTGAATATATCATCAAAGAATTCATCATTTTGGTAACACATTCTAGTACCAACTTCATCACCAAACACTAGTTTCTCACTTACACCAGGCCACCTATGGTTAATCGAAACTGTGTCGTTATTACCTCCCAAGTCGTCTTGGTGTCCCTCTGAACACATCGTTGAAATTAATATCAGAGTCTCCATTTCGTCTCTTTGGAGAAGAGTTGTGCTGGTTTGTAAATGATCTTTGAGGACCATAGCCTAAAAGAACGCTCTCTTTGGTTAAATACCTTTCCATTTCAAAGTTCTTGAAATTGATAGACGAGTTCAAATTGGACAAAGATGGTCGGAAGCTCCATGAACTTCCATAGCCTATTGTTAAATTGGAATTCTTAGTGGGGTTCTGGTGCTGAGGAAAAGCTTATATGGAGCTTACAAGAGAGAAAGACGAAGTGGTGTAGAAATAAGGAAAGGGAAGATTTTGATTGGGAAAACACAGCTAGTGGGATTAAAGATTTGGATTATTGAGAATTGGAAGACACAGCCACAAGTGAGGTTCATCGTATATGTGGACATCGGATAAGGAGAAGGAAAACTCCAAGCTACAAAATGAAAGATAATGCGTTGTTCTTATCGTCTAACTGAAATTTAGAAAGTAATCTCTCTTGGAGATCGTTAATTTAAGCATTTTTTGTGATGCCTCATGAGTTTTGGATCATTTTCATACAAAGTTTAGTAGGTAACACCCTATTATTGCTGCAGAATCAATTATAAAGTCATGGCTTGTCTTTGTCAAACATGTTTTTGATTAATAAAAAAAATCTTGGTTAAATTTGAGTGATCTTTTCTCATCCTCACATGGAGTGTATTAACTTAAGCTCACATTGCATAGAAGGTAGGTTTTCGACTCTAATGAAGACAACACAGTGGTTTCATCATCGATGACGTAGTGAGATGAGAAGTCTAGGGGGTTTCTTGAGTTTCTCTATTCCGGATGTGTCTTTGGTGGGGTTACATGGGATCGAGAAGCTGTTTGTAGCAATTTTAGTGCTTGTTTGAAGGGTGACACCATCGTATTGCTAGGCTCCGAGCAACTAAGAGAAGGTACAGAGAAAGAGAGTCAAAGCTAAGGAACATAGTTGGTGGTTTTGAACAAGAAGGGTGAGGTTGTCTGAGGCTTTTGGGGCTTGGATGTGGAATGGTATTGTGTGAAAACAGTCATGGATGTGCTAGTTAGGAGAGTTGATCAATAAGTACAAGTCTGATCTCTTGCTTGCCTTTAGAAGTATGAATATTTATTATAGTGCAGAGAAGAGTTGAAGACAAACAAGTTCTTAGTACATATAATAAAAAAGGTAAAAAAAATATAATATTGGAATAGTTACAAAAAGAAGCCATTAAATGCTTAAACAAGAATGGTGTTAAGTGTGATTTGGGGGAGTGTTTGCTAATTAAGTAGCTATTTTACGAGTAGCAGCAGGTATTAAAAATGGCAATGCACGATTTCTTGTATTGTTCCCAACATTGATTGACAACCATAGATAATTTTAGATTTCTATATATTCTGGTTATCATGCATTTAACTATGCATCGATATGCCTCCTTTCTATTCCCAATAATAGAAATCCATTTTGTTCAAAACTAATTGACCTGCTTGTAACAACACGTGTAAAATACGCCCTAATTTCTGTCTAAAAAATTATTAAATTGAGCAGATTTGTGAAATTTTAAACCTTCTATGAGCAAGTTATAAGTTTAAGTCTCAAACTGTTCAAACTCAAAAAGGTTAAGCCCCAATTTGATCTTTTAGCCTTCCTTTTAGTATTTTCATATGTCAATATTTTTAATTTTATTTTAATTATTGACACATAAAAAAATTAAAAAATTTTATCTCGCCCACCCACTACAATTTCACCCACCTACTACAATTTCAACCACCCACTACAATCTCATTCACCTACTGCAATTTCACCCATCCACTGCAAATTTAACCAACCCCTACACCATTGCACCGAAAACCACCAAAAATTTTACCCTCCTCACCACCGTAACCAAAGCCACCCATCAGTTTAAATTTTCTTTAGCTTTGTGCTCTTATTTTAGTGATTTCAGGTTTGTGAAATTCTACAACTTGGGAACAAGCCATGTAAGAAGAACGACTCACACTGGTTAGCTTTACCCATCCCTACATTGGTTAATTCTCAATCTCCATCGGGTAACACAGTTATGATGCCAAGTCCCTTCATTCCTCCCATTACCGAACCGACCCAGGGTTTTATAACTCAAAATCAAACCCAAAAAGTTAAGCAAATCGAAAAGAGAAGCCAGTGGAACTCACGAAGTGGGATTTCACTTCTTTTCCACTACCAAAGGACAATCAGAGATTTCAATAGTTGGGCCAACAAAAAATTTACCTATGTCAGTATGTTACGACTAATACTCTTGATGCTTTACAAATTTGTAATTCCTTTGAGCAATTAGTTGGACAAATTTGTTATAATGCATTTTTAAAGTTGACTATCCTACTTATGTTGAATTGACACGAGAATTTTACAGGACCTTTCAATTAAATTCCCATGAAGAATTTGAAATGTTTATTAAGGAAATTGTTGAATTTAGACTTATAGGCCAGGAATTTGCATTATCTATTGCTGAATTTAATATTGCTATGGGTTTTATACTAGCCGATGACATTAAAAATGAACCATTTGTAAGTTCCAGTTGCAATTATCATATTGATTTTAATGCTTCTGAGCTATGGACTCAACAGTCTATCGATCTTCAACCATATAATGCCAGTGCATCTAAGAGTTCATATTTAAAAAATTATGTTTTCAAAATTATACATCGACTCTTAGCATACAATTTTTTGAGGCGACAGGATTCTGCCAGTATACTTTCTAAGGCTGAATTTTATTTTGTTATGGTGTATGTACAAATAAATTCCTATTAATTTGAGGTTTTGGTTTCTGAATTAAATTCAATATATGCTAAACAAGAAATTTAAATCATTAATATTAGGTTTATATATCACTCAGTTAGCTTTGATTTGAAATTATTGGATCCTGAAAACACTGACATGCTTGTGGCTTATGACGTACCTTTAGATTTAGAATGCTTGTGCAGGATGGGCATCGTTGAAATGAGTCATAGGCAGTTATCCTTTACTCATCCGGGTCCAACTGTCACATCCAACCGCAAAGAGTCGGGTTGTCTCACCTATGCCAAGTAGTATCAAGCCAACTTGGATGCTCATCTGGCTTGACTTGAACGTCAAATGCACCGAATGGAGCAAAATTTTATAGCATATTGGGCACACCAAGAATTCCAACCTCCTTACCCACCAACCCCATAACTTAGGTGATCAACTTATAGAGAAGCTTTCTTTCCTCTTCTGTTTTCTATTTTAGCTTCTTTTACTTTATATAATTACATTGGGGACTATGTATCGATTAGGTGTAGGGGTGGGATATGTTCCATATAACTAATATTTAGGAATCTTTGTTGAAAATTTTTGGATGCTTATTGAGTTGTTTGCAATTGATTAGCCAACTTTGACACTTTCTACATTATCATTTTTAGTGACTTAATTAGTGCGCATAACTTGAGTTAATTTTTTTAGGACAATATATGCCACTTAGTTAAGAAATACAAGTGTATATACTTTGTCAAGGTTTGGCAATCATATGTTTAAACATGGAGTATAATTGTGGTGTCTGCATTAATCTATGAGTTTTTGACCCTAAAAGATTGAAACATTTATATCAATATGTATTTCTTTGATGTGTGATTATCTTCTAAGATGAATTTTTCGCTAGAACTTGCTTGGACCGACCTGAGATTGCATTTATACATTCATGCATTAAAATGATAAAGGCCCTCTTTTTTTAAAACTTGTAGCTTAAAAAGCCAACCTAATTTAATATCCTTTGCTAAACCTTTTAAGCTAAACCCTTTTTCTTGATAAACCCATAATTTATAACTAAAACCTTTAATATCTTCACGCATCACAAATGTAAGTAGGCATTCTAACCACAATTTATGTCAAAACTTATTTTGGAGAAATATGGAAGGTAAGGAAAAGAAAAAGATGAAAGGAAATTAAAGAGATTGAGACTTGAATTTTGTGTTATACTATTGTCTCATAATCTTAAATATCAGTATATTTCAAATAAAAACAGTGAAAAACAAATTATAGAGTGTAATATATCTCTATACGGAATGACTTTGTTGACTCCTTTGTGATTGAAATTGTGTAGTTAGATGCTTTGCTAATGTTTATGATTTTTGCCCTTTCAGTTTATTAATCCTTACCTTTACCTATAGTCTAATACAACATTGAATAAAGCCTTTTTGATTTGTGCATATTTGTATTTTAAGTGGTGAAAAGTTGGTGAAAAAGTAAGCATATGGTAGAATATTTGTATTAGAAGAATTTGAGTGAAATACTAAACCAATAAACACTTGAGTGATTCGAGCAAAATTCAATCTGCAAGAGTTTGATGTAATTATGTGCTAGTTTTTGAAATATGATTACCTTAAATTCACTTTGTTTATATTTACTTGAATTATTAACTCTGGGGTATTAATTGATTAAAAAAATGTTTAACTTTTGAATTGTACACTATTTGCTATTGTGAGACCTGAAATAAAGAAAGTTGATTAGTTGGCCAATTGATTGCAAATGTAGGTTGACGAGGACGAGCAAAAGATTGGTATGGGAGAATTTGATAAGTTATTTTTTTAGGCTAACTTTTGATACAAATCTATTTCATGAGTTGAAATTTTTATTTAAAATTAATAGAGTTGTTTTTTAATTGTTATTAGGTGATTTTGAATACATGAGAGTTGAATTTGAATCAAAAAGATGCAAGAAAAGCAAAGATAATTTGAATTTTTGGCTGACAGAAAAGTTTTTGATTAAGCGTGACACGTAAAAGGAAAAGTTTATCACCAGAGTCTGATTTAAAATGAGAGAAGAAGCAAAATTAATAATACAAAAAATGTTAAAATTTTTCAATAATTACTTTGCCACCGATCCAAAAGAAAGGACCAAAAATATGCACATGAAGATGAAGGGAGGCGGGAAAAGATAGTGAAAGTTACCATTTTTGTATACCTCTTAAATTTGAAATTTCTTTTCATATTCTACCAAACTCCTAAATCCTCCTCTTGCTTGTTGACAAAGATGACATGATAATGAAGTCATATACGTACTCTTAGTCACTTCTTTATCTTTTTCCTTAATAGAGTTAAGTTCTCTAACATTTATTGGTGGACGAAGATGAATATATAAGCTTAATAAAATAAAATGAAGATGTAATTCTATTAGTGGAAGTAACTGTTTTAGAACTTCTTAAGAAAATTTATAATAGATAAGCATATATAATAAGTTAATAAAATGAAATGTTATAATTGCAAACGTCACAACTTTTAGAAAATAATATGTAAGATATGATTTATTAAAAAGATAAGTGATTAGAAAAGGAAAAAAAATTAAAATCCCTAAAAAATATAGAGTAGTTTTACAAGTTTTGAGATTTTGCAAGTCTCTTATCATACGGATTAACGCAAAATTTGTTGGTGATTTTTATTTTTGACCTACAAGTATGTTTCGATCCTATTATGATATCTGCAAATGAATTTTTTTTTACATTAGTATCAGATCAGTTTTAGACTTGTATTCTAATAAATATGAATTTTATCTATTAAGTTGAAAATGGATTTTATTGATTAGTTTGAAATTAAGATATTTGATTTTAATTATATTTACTGACGGTGTGAGAATAATTGCTAACAATAATTTGTTTTTGTCGTGGAAATGGAATGGAATTTAGAAGTTGAGAATTTGAAGAAATGGAATGGATTACGGTTTTTTTATTACAACCAAAATCATATTCACAAGAACGACATGATATTCCTCTTCCAAGAAGCAAACAAAAGTTGAATTATGGTGTATTTTGTTACTTACGCATTAAAATCAAAATTTTGATGAAACATATTTGTGTTTTGTGTGGCTTAATTTATTATTTCTTATTTTAATCAATAAAGCCTTTAAAATATTCATCTCTTTGGGCATCTTATGTCTATCTTATATGGATAAGCCACTGAAAGCCTATGGTTTATGTCCTGTTATTGTGAAAATATGGATAAAGAGGTTTAAATATTTACTAAACTCATTTGTTTATTAAATATTTAAGAACTTCATCTATATAAATGCTACAAGAAATTGTATTTTTAGTGAAAGTAAAAGTCGTCATTAAAAGCAATAATATTAGTCGCAACTGTTAATAGTGTTCAATTTTTGAAGTCACATCTCTCGTTACAAATACCTCCGTCAATATTGAAATATTAACTAATTTAAAAAATGGTCACAATTATAAAACACTTTATGACAAAAGTATTGATACTAAAAACTATAGAATGTGACAACACTATAGGGTCATAGTAACTTTACATATTCATAACAAGTTTGTCAATGCAAATAATATAAAGTTGTAAGGAGTAAAGTCATAACAGTACTTAATTTTATTGTGACAAAAGTATAGACACTAAAAACTATGGAATTTGTGATAACACTATATGGTCAAAATAGCTTTACGGATTTATGACAAGTTAAGTAGACACAAATAATATGAAGTAGTAGTGAATAATGTCATAACAGTAATTTATTTTATTGTGACAATATTATCACCAACCAAATAATTAGAACTAGTGACAAAATATTTGTAAATCGTTTTTTTTATTAGTGTTCATTACTTGGTCACTAATATTTTGAGGAAAAAGTGTCAACATTATTTTGTCACAAAAAATGAAAATTTTATTCTTACAAAAAATATTATCACTAATGTATTTATTATTATACAATAAAACTATCAATTCAATAATAGAAGTACATTAGTGGTAAAAGAATTTGCATCAATGACTATATTATCTAACAGATTTTGTCACAAGTATGGAAGTTATATGTTATAATAATATTATCAATAAATAAAGATTATATCTTACAATAAATTTATCACTAACGTGTTCGTGTTTGTCATAAATAATATTATTAAATTTAAGAATTTAATTGCTTAATCAATAAAAAATTTTGCATTGGTGGCTATAAAATAAAAGTTCTCACAAATGATACAGATTTTTAGTGCCAAGATATTACCACACAAGCAAATAAAAATTATTAGTATATATATAAATCACCAAAATGAACAACAATCTAATTTCCAATATATGAAATTGAAAATTTTAATATCCAAGACAATTTTATTTATTACAATTATTCCAAGCTACTACATACTAATTTAAGCTAAAATTCTCCAAAGTAACTTTTCCTAGCTATTCTTCCCGGTGAAGTTGATTATTGATTTGTTTCCTACAAAATAAACAAAAAATAGAATCAATTAATTAGTTTATAAAATATTGAGCTATAAATTTACTAGTCATATTTTATAATAACGTAACGATAAGAATAAGAAGCGATACTAACTACTCTAAATTTTATAAATTTATAAAGTTACATGACTAGTTGACGTATATGATGTTATAACACTTGATAGATCTAGAAATGAGGTAGAAGTATTGAGTAACAAACTAGGAATTACTCTAGTATTTGTCAAATTTGTAAAAACAGTTGAAATTTGTTTCATTTCTGTGAATTGCTTCTCAATGACTGCATTTTGAGCTTGAATCTTCTCATTTTGAGCTTGAATCTTTTCTTCTTGTGTTTTTGTAATTTCAATAAGTCTTACAACTTCATCATCTAAATCATTTGCATGTTTCTTTGTAGCCTTAGCTTCAGCTAGAATTTGACTTCTCAGGACTTAGATGTTATCCCTTTAACACCTAAAACACGTAAATAGCTTGACTTTCTTTCTAGGACAAGACTGAAACGTTCTGAAAGGAAAGAAAGGTAAAAGATTGGAAGAAAAAAGACAATTACAACCATTTACCTTGTGAATAAAAAAAAGTATCATACCTTTAATAATAACCACATTGCCTTCTTATCATCCTCAGAAATGTTTTTCCAACTAGAGACATGAAGTGGTGCAAGTTGTCAAATGCATATAGTAACTTCCGACTTGAAGGTCAGCATGCTTACCATATACCTTATAGTACGGCGGAGAAAAATTAACATCAATTTGTTTTCCTTAAGCTTTTTTCTTTGCAAGTCTAACGTTGATTGTTGGTCCTTGTCCATGTTTATTAGAATTTACATTTCTTATTTAAAAAATAACAATTAATAGACATATATAATATTATATTAAAATTTTAAATGTACAATCATATAATTTTGAAGAACGCATTACCAATGCTAATAACAAAGTTGTCCTTCTGGCCTAGGTTCATTATTTGAAGTTCCAAATGTAGCATCAGACTGTTGATTAAGAGTCTCTATAGCTTATGACTCCTCTACCATACTAGGCTCATTTTGCTTATAATCCATATTTGATAAAAATCTACCATTTTTAACTATCTTGCAATTTCGCATATAATTACCAATTTTAACCATCTTACACTTTTAAAAATAAGTACTTATTAAGAACAAACACCATAAGCAGCTAAAACAAATTATAAGAAAAAAATCATAACGTCAACGAGTAGAAAAAAATCAAGAGAATATTAATTATAGTACTAATGGTGGTCTAGTGATGTAGTGTAGTGGAAATAGCTACACATAAACATGCAACTTTGTAATAAATTATGAAGGAAAAGTTTTAATTTTGTGCACCCTTTTTTCGTAGCAGATCCACATAATTTTAGACTTAGTTTAGCAAGTGGTGGTCTTAACCTATTTAGGAGTATAAGCACTTCTTATAGTGTATAGCTAGCTATATTAGTTCCTTATAACCTTCCATCATGGCTTTGCATGAAAGATCCTGATTTTAGGATGTCACTTTTGATTCTTGGTCCTACAGCTCCTGGAAATGCTATTGATGTATACTTAGAGTCATTGATTGATGAGTTGAAAGGCCTTTGAGAGACAGGTGTAGAGACATATGATGCATTTTTAGAGAGTAATGTTTAGTTACGTGTAGCTCTGTTATAGACCATAAATGATTTTCCAACTTACGATAATTTATTAGGATAGAGCACCAAAGGCAAGTTAGCATGTCTTGTTTGCAATCTTGAAACGTCTTCTCGTAGGCTTCAAAATGGGCGTAAAACATGCTATCTTGGTCATTATTGCTTCTTACCAACTAATCATTCTTGGAGGAAAAGTGCTTAAGCATTTGATGGTACCAAAGAAAATTAAAGCACACAGGAACAATTATCATGGGATGATTGTTAAACAATATCATCAATTTTCTCAGGTGAAGTTTGACTGATTTTAAATTATTCATATAATTTATTTGTATTCATTTTGTCTTATTTCTACCATTTTCATTAAACAAGTGAATTTTGGAAAGACTGTAAGGAAAAGAAAGTGTGAAGATGTTCTATTGCTCGAAAATTAGAGAAAAAGAGTTTTTTTTCAACTCTCATGTTGGAGAACACTTAAGTTGCGACATAATCTAGATGTCATACACATTGAGAAAAAAGTATGTGATAACATAATTGGGGCTTTGTTGAACATTGAAGGGAAAACAAAGGATACTGCAAATACTCATTTTCATTTAGAATCTATGGTTATTCATCCTAAGCTTCATGTAACTCCCACAAGTGATGATAGGTATGTGTTTCGCCCTACATGTTATACACTGTCTAAAGATGAAAAACGAGTGTTTTGTCAGTTTTTAAGTGATCTAAAAGTTTCGAATGGCTATTCTTCCAATATTTCTCAATGTGTAAGTCTTACTAAATGCAAAGTTTATGGAATGAAATGTCATGATTTATCTTGTATTTCTTCATCGATATCTCCCTTTGGCTATATATAGGTTGCTAGATAAACAGGTGTGCGAAGCATTACTTGAGTTGTGTACTTTTTAACAGGTTTATGTGCTAAAGTTTTGCATTTTGATTATTTGGAGAGACTTGAAAAATCAATTCCTTTTACACATTGTAAATTAGAGAAAATATTTCCTCCCTCATTTTTTGACATAATGTTGCATTTAACCATTCATCTTGTGAGTGAAGCTAAACTTGCTGGGCTAGTACAATTTCGATGGATGTATCCTATAGAATGATATTTGTGTAGGCTTAAATCATATTTGAGAAATAAGGAGCATCCAAAAGGATCAATTGTTGAGGCATATATTATGCAAAAATGCATGCATTTTTGTTCAAGGTATTAGCATAGAATTGAAACTACGTTGAATCGTGCTAGAAGAAATAATGAGGTCAGTGATAGTCATTCTCATTTTGGGTTTCAAGTTTTTACATAAGTTGGTAGGCCTTTGCTCGAAAAAAAAATATGATGAGTTGAGTTTAGCTGAACGGGCTCAAGCTAGAATGTATGTGCTAGAAAATTGTGAAGAAATCAGAGAGTTTGTAGAGTAAGTTCTCTTAACTTTTGAAATTAGTCATTTTATGTAATGTTTTAATGGTTTAAATATTCTTTAAGTAACTACTATATTTTACTTATTTTTAATGTGAAGCATGTATAAAGAAAAACTCACAAGAGAGGATCCTAGAAATGTAGAAAGAAGATATCGAAAGAATTTTATCAGTAGTTCAAGAAATATGTAAGTACTACAAATATATTTTCACCTATAACTTTTTATAAATTATAATTTATATAATATAATATTTAATGTTCATTACTCATTATAGGTCCGTATGAATTGCACGATAAAAGAATTGAAATGGTTAGTGATCAATTACTTCATTTAGCTTATGGGCCAGAGAGGCGAATTTATCAGTATAAAAGCTTCCTCATCAACTATTAAAGGTTTAACACAAAAGACAAAGATTTGCAATTGAAATTACAAAATAGTGAAATTTTTGTAAAAGTTGATGTGAATACCAGCAATTTAGATTATTTTGGTATTTTGATAGATATCATACAATTAAATTATCATCGGGGAGATAGTGTCATTTTATTTAAGGCTGACTAGTGGGATGTGTATCGTATAGGTGGATATAAGGTTGAGAGGTTTGAGTTTCCTATGGTTAATGTATCACTCAAGTTGAAAACTAACAAATCATATGTTTCAACTTATCAAGCTAAACAAGATTACTATGTAAGAGGTATTAAGGAGCTCGATTGGTAGGTTGTTATCAAGATAAAACCTCATAATTTGTATGATCTTCCTGATGATGATATAGGAGATGAGTCATGCCATGAAAATAAAAATTTTAACTTTACACTTCATGAATCTACTTTAGAGGATGATAATAATCAGATATCTTTAGATAGATATGATTTAGATGCTGCAACTATTGAAAGAAATTCGTTAAATATTGATACTATGAGTGTTGAAGAAGATGAAGAAACTGATTGTGATGAAGATATTTTTATAAATGATGATGAGTCAAATTCAATACGTGAAGATAGAAGGCGACGATGATAATGATTGAACATTTGCAAAAACTTTTTTTTAATTTTGAATAAGTTAAGAGTTTTGCTTATTATTTTAGAACAAGATTGTCATTGTATTTAAAATTTTATTTATTTTGATTTTTATTTTGATGAAATTTCAAAATTATATTTAGCAATATTTATTCATTTGTAAAATATTACTTTTGGATTATCAATACATATAGTTTGAATATTTTATAAGAAAATATTTAAATTTGTTTGCAACTAATAATATTAAAGAAAAATCGTGAACAATGTTCCACAATTAGATAAAAGACCTCAAATCCATGAACAATGTTGCAACTGATTAATACATGGTTTAAGGAAAAACTCGCATAACACATCACTAAAGAAAAGAGGAATCATTGCCTTAATTGCCAGTTTAGAAAAGATACATCAACATTTAAATACACTACAAGTCTACAATCGAGCATGCAGACACACAGTAACAATAGAAGCACACTCCATTCCTCTCCACTAGTTTGGAGTAGTTTAAGGGGTATGATATGACATCATCATCTTCATCACCGGTACTTGCTCCATTTCTCTAATACCAAGCATGATACCTTCTAGGTAGAAGTTGTTGTTCACGAAGTTCCTCCCACAACTGTCTGCAAGCCCTGTGACATGGTCCAGAAGAAAGGAAATGCATGATCAAAAAATAAACTTCTTTTAGATCAATGTCTACATCAGGCTCCATTGTTTGATTTGTCTCTTGATCGAAGATTTGGGCATTATCAGGTACCGTTCTAGAAAAGCTTAAAGCCTTCATTCTAGCAGAAGGTGGCTCTACAGGAACGTATTTCCTGAGGGCCCTATTTCTGTATATTCAGAAGCACAAAATGTTTATATGTGAAACACAAAAGAAAATCAATTTGAAGAAACAGAAACGGGAAACAAAACATTTAGCATCACCAGATGGAAACACAAATGCCTAAAAGCACTTATATCAACTGAGGAATAACTTCCAAGACAGAAAAATAGACCAAACCAAATCTCACTGAACATGAGAAGGATTGAGTGCAATCCCATTGAATGGTTCAACACAAAAGCATGCAACCCACAACCTCAAAACTTAAGGGTAGAGAACAATTATACCCACCAACTTCAACACTAGTTTTTGAACAAGAAAAACGCTAATTAATCCTATAAAAGAAAACAAAATCAATTACTACGAGCCATTGCAACACCCATTACGTTCACCTCATATCTACTTCCACAACCAAAAAGTTAAGTTCAAATCTGTAAAACAATAAATAATTCTCACAAATTCAACCAAATAAAAAACTCTTCAAATTAGCAGTGCTCTTCAAATTCCACCCTTCAAGTCCACACTAACAACAATTCCAAAATCACAGCACTAAGTAAAGACCATAACCGAGTAAATTATGTTCACAAGCGACCAACCTCTCTTAATCTGCAGCAAAATTCCAAACACATTGCTCTGCCACAATAACAAAACCCTAAATTCAAATGCTAGCAACACCCTTGCACCCGAATCAGCCAAACAGTCACAATAAAACCTTATTCCAATCCAATTCAAATCATAGCACAACTCTACTTTTATCCAAGAAACAACCAAAAAAAAAAATTAAAAAACAAAACCTCTCCAAATACCTCTAATGCAGTTGGGTCCCGAACCAACATAGTGCGTTTTAGTCAGTCGCAGAAGTATTGTTCGTTTTCTAACATTGTCAAGGCGTAGAGAGATCCAACTACGTAAACTATTATAGAATTTGAAACGTATAGAGATTCACGAGTGAAAAACAGGCGGCAGAGGGCGAGTGTACTTAGATTCTTAGGGAGAGAGAGAGAGAGAAACAGCCGTGAGGGCTGCTTGGAGAATCTTTCTCTTTCATTTTGGTGTAGTTTTGCACAGAACGCCGATTAGCGAGAGATAGAGAGAGATTGTAGCTGAAGAAGGAAAGAGAAAGTAACAAGGAGTTGGAAACGGAGGCGTTTTTAATTTTTCAAATTTTGTAATATTATTTTTGCTAACGTAACTAATAAATAGACATGGATGTAGTATTTAGTCAATACGTTATATCGGATTATCCCCTTTTTGAAGGTGAAATTAGTAGTTACAAATTTTTTAAATCCACAAATTGTATATTTCTAATAAGATAATAATTTATTTAAAATTAATTAATATATTTTAATTAATTAATATTGACAAATTTATTGTTTTTCCTCGTACCTAAAAAGTTATTCGCCATTAAATTTGGCCTACCTTTAAAAGTCATATCTTTAAGAATAGTTGTATTATAATATTGATATCTATGGAATCACAGTAATAAAAGTAAAAACGACGATGGAATGCATGATATGTGATCTTGTACTTAAAATTTGACAATAATGACAAAATTAATCATTAAAATGTTTAATCTTAATATTTTATTATAACAAAAAATATATATCTTTAATTTGTTATGTTTATATTGACAATGACCTTTGTAATAAAAAGTTAATGATTAAGTGACAACAAAATTTCTTTTCACAAAAATTACGAGTAGTATAACCACAGTAATAGTTCCGTTTTTGTGACAATATTAAATAGACACTAACTAATTGACTTCTTAATGACAAAAGTTTTCGTCACAAAAAGTAAAATATCGTGTGACGGTCACATTATGAATATCGTATTATACTAGCACCAGTTAATATCGAGTACCGTTTCGAGTAATTTATAAAATAGACCCTAATTTTTAAAAACTTACAAAATAATCCTTCAATATTGTACTGTATAATTTAAACTAACTTTGTCTTAAAAAGTCATATTAATAGAAATTTAAAATAATAACAATTTATTTATTTTTCTTAATATTATTTTCACATATTTCACATATAAATAATAACCACAATTAATATGAAAAAGATTCTTTTTTCATCATAAAAATATAAAATTAAGAACAATACAATATATTTAAAATATTACAATTTTATCATATAATAAATAATAATTACATCAAAATATCAAATAAAAATAATTATTATCAATAATAAAATATAATTTCTATCTTAATATTTAATTTTCAATAATAAAAAATATATTTTTTATCTTAATATATAATTGTTATTAATAATAAAATATTGTTATATTTATATCAATAATTTTATAAAAAAGACAAAAATTTGAGGCCTCTTAATTTTTATTTAAACATATTTTTAATTATTCTTTGTACAAAAATATAACTATTATTTACTATATGAATTTAAATATTATATTATTAACAATAAAAAGAGATGATGACACTGAAGAAGAGAGAGAGTGAGAGTGTAAGAGAAAAAAATAAAAAAAGGAAGAAGAAGGTAGCAGAGTCGGGTTGGGGGTGGGACTTTAAAATTTTTCATTTTTTTGTAGAAATGCCCTTAATTTTTTTAAAATTTTCGACATCGGTCAGTATATAGCCAATATTCCAATTATCGGTTGTATTGTGGAAAAAAAATAAAGAGAGGAAGAAGAAGGTAGAGAGTCAGGATGGGGTGGGATTTTAAATTTTTTCATTTTTTTTGCAAAAATGCCCCTAATTTTTTTAAAATTTTCAGTACCGGCTAAGTATCAAATGAAACAGGCCGTTACATGTCGATATTTGGATTTGGTATTGAAACATCCTATTTGTACCCATTTTCGGTCGGTACGGTACAAGATTCATTACACTAGTGATGATAAATATTAGGAACCAAACTATATTATGTCACAACAAATAGAAAATATTAATGACCAACATATTTTTTGTCACAATTACAATTCATTCTTACCAAAATTATTTTAGTGCCAAGAACTACTTACCATTTATTCGCATCCTACAACTTATATAAATTTGACGTAGGCATATTTATATACATTTTATAAACGTTAAAAGAAGAATACATGCTAAGACTTGTAGATCAAATGATAAATTATTTATTTAGAAATTATTTTTTAAATTTAATAATTTTGAATGAATTTTAAGCAACATTTTGAATCTCATACCGTATCAACCGGAGAACGGTAAAAAATCGAGGTAAGTTGGTACTAGGTATAAATACCGGTCGATACTAATAATATCTGCTAGTAACGAAAATTTTGAAAAATATAACGACTAAGTTGCAAAATTTTTTAAAATTTTATCCCTCGCTCGCCCCTTTCTTTTTTAAAGTTTTTTAATTTGTTATTTAGTTAATCTTTTATTATGATTTTTAAATTTTTGCTTTTAAAATTAAATAAATATTTTATTACTAATAATAACTATATATTAAATAAAAATTAAAAATAAATTATTTTATTTAAATTTATTTTAATCTTTTATATAATATTTGTTAATAAAGTATTAATAAAAATTTTTATTTTTAAAAATAAATAATTTAAAAATTATTATTTATAAACTAATGTTTATTATATATATTTTAATTATTAAATCAAATTTTATTTGAAATATATATTTTTTAAAAATATTTTTAAATTTAATTATATTTATTAAATTAATTTTATAAATTAAATTAAATTAAGATATTTATAATTTTAGTAACAGTTAATTTTAATTAATTAAATATATAATATATTTAATTGATAGTAAACTAAATAATATATATTTTTGTTTCATATTTCAATTTTACTTGGTTGTTTCCTTAATCTTATCACAACTCTTGTTAATATGATAATGGACTATTTTGCAATTTTTAAAAAAATTCAGAGACTATTTTATAAATTTAAAAATTACCCGAAACGGTATCCAATATTAATCGATACCAGTGCAGTACCGTGCCAGAAGCCAATCTGGTACCAAATCTGATACGGTATTTGTAACATATATATATATATATATGTTGGAATGTATATTATATAATATAATATAATAGAATGGAATAATAAATATTCTATAGAATTTTATTGTATATATTTGTATATAATGATAATATAATAACAAATATTCTATTATAGATATAGTAATTATAGTCCTTGTTCTGAAAAAAAAATCTAGCATAGTTATTCACAAATATGATTCAGACATTACATATCAAAAACTTTAAAAAAATGCAGATATAGTCGAATGGTAAAATTTCTCTTTACCAAGCGAAGACGCGGGTTCGATTCCTGCTATCTGTCGAAAGTGCTTTATTTACTAGGATACTCGTTTTAATAGGATAAAGGAGTCAGTATATTTGACCATGATACTATTCTATTAGTATAGTTTAGTATAGTTTTGCTGAAAGTGTTTTATTTACTAGGATACTCGTTTTAATAGGATAAAGGAGTCAGTATATTTGACCATGATATTATTCTATTAGTATAGTCAAAAATAGTTCCGCCGAAAATGCTTTATTTACTAGGATACTCCTTTTAATAGGATAAAGAAATCAGTATATTTGACCATGATACTATTCTATTATTATAGTCTAATATAGTTCCCCTCCTTTTCTTTCCTCCCATTCTCTAATAGAAAACTATAAATTAATTAATTAATAGTTAAAGTGAGTAGGGACAACCTTTTTTTGTAAAAAAGAATGTTGTGGAGACGGGATTTGAACCCGTGACCTCAAGGTTATGAGCCATGCGAGCTACCAAATACTCTACCCTGCGTGATGAAGAGAAGAACTGGGAACTAATAGAAGAACAAGGATTGAATGTGCCCATATATACACATGTATATGAATGTAGTTATGTATTGTTACATATTGTCATCTATACTAGCATTGAATAGTATTCACTTGTCGGTACAACTACGGTGACAGTAAGTCGATATGAACTTACCTAGTAACTAAACTCGTCCGTCTGAACCTTTCGACGGAGTCCCGCTCTTACCATATCTATTAAATCGAAAGAAAATATCTCAGTCAGCTAATTAGGAGTTATTGGATTCAAATAACAATTTAGGTATCCTCTGAGTTAGCTAAGCAGTCAATTTATGAAATTCAAAAAATTTTCCTATTCTCGCCTAAACATTCTGTGACTCACTATGGTTCTTCAGAGAAAAATGATCAGTATAATTTTTAGAAGTTTTAGAAATTTTTCACAAAAATGACCAAAATGATCGTCGGAACAATACCTCTAGCGACCAAAATATTCCTCTGGTTACCGGAATATATATATACACATGTATATGAATGTAGTTATATATTGTTACATGTTGTCATCTATACTAGCATTGAACAGAACTACAGTAACAGTAAGTCGGTATAAACTTACTTGGTATCGAACTCGTCTGTTTGAACCTTTCGATGGGGTCTCGCTCCTGCTATATTTAGTAAATTGAAAGAAAATATCTTAATCAGTGCTAATTAGGAGTTATTTGACTCAAATAACAATTTAGGTATCATCTAAATTGCCTAAGCACTCTATTTATGAAATTCGGAAATTTCTCATAAACGTTACGTGATTTTTAATTCGCAAACTGTGAAAAATCTTACTATGGTTCTTTAGAGAAAAATGATCAGTATAAGTTTTAGAATGTTTAGAAAATTTTCACAAAAGTGACCAAAATGGTCGTCGGAACAGTACTTCTAACGATCGGAATATTCCTCTAGTCACCAGAATATTCCCTCCGATCACCAAAAATTTTTCAATATCATAATTCAACGATTTTTATACCAAATGAAAACTCTTGATGAGTAGAACAACTTTCTCCAAAGCAATATACTTAGATTTTCAACGTATTTAAACGAATTGAAGAAAAACGAGTTGAAACCCTAACATCTTTTTCCGGCAATCGATAACGATCCAGGTGGCGGCTGACGACTAGACTATGGGGCTTTTGTTTTTGACGTTGAGACGAGTTGAATGGTGGTGGTGGTGACCTGCAGCAACCACCGAAAGCAACTAATTGACGATTGGCATTTTTCGTCAGTATTTATCCTCAATTTTTGCAACTATTTCGATGACGATGATGGCTGAAATGGGTATGATTGTGACGGGCTCGTTGAGAGGAAGAGATTGGTATATAATTAACCGGTTTGAGTCACCGACGATGAAGAATGGTTAGAGAGAGGGAATTCGTGAATAGTAATTTTTGGGAGGGTTAAACTGAAATAATGAGAAAATAGGGAAAAGAAGCCTAGCCTCCCTTTTTTGATAAGAAGTTCTATCTCTTTTTTCAAT